>JAJOOF010020701.1:0-19354 GCA_029582545.1 Solanum lignicaule
ATCTATATTAACACAAGATTGAAAATGGACCTAAAAATCTCCCTTATAATTAATTAACAAAAAATTTGTGCTCATACAGAGAAGGAAAAATTATCCTCCTCCAAAATCTCACTCATATATCACAACGACAATTATCCTCCTCCCCATTTTTCATTGCACATGTACATGTATATATTTTCTAAAAGTCCCAGGTAGTGTCTATATGATTTGGAATACTGAAAGAAAGTTCAAAAACATTTAGTGTCCAGATGGTGAGTCCCTCTCTATGTGTGTCTTGTTCTTTTTTGTTGTGTTGTGGTTGTTTGTGTCTTTGCATTTTGTAATTGTAGCGTGTAAACTGTAAAGTATGTAATTACTAAAAATGGTGTAAAATTTCAAGTTTGATAAAAAATTGTGTCTACAATAGATAGATTTTCCACCTACTTAGCCATGAGTTTTTAGCCACATTTAAAAAACTATGGCAAAATTTATAAAAGTTTTTTGGAAGGTTCGCTACAGATAAGAAATTGATACTAAAATATCGTGGGCATAATAGATTGATACTAGTTGTGTTATAATCTATAGGTTAAAGAAAAACAAAACAAAAAAAGACATTTTCCTTTTTCAGAGGATCTTAACCATAATGGTGGACATGATAATATATTTATATGACAAATCTTATAAAATCTAAGCTTGGACAAAAACAAAAAAAATATTTTATTTCCTAAACTCTCTCATGTCGGGGTAATAAATAAATGATTGTCATGCTTTCTTGACTATTTCTTACCTCAATAACTTCATATGCACCACTTACTTTTTTTCCAAATAAATTCCTCATAAAAAACGGGATCTTATTTTTGTACAATCAAGAATTTGAAGTAAGATGTTTTTATTCTATTAGAATGTTTCGATGCAAGAGGTACTTAGGATTGTCGTGCAAAAGTAAATGACTAATTAGTATAGTATGGGTAGACAATATATTGAATCTACTTGAATGTGGTGAATCCTATTACTCAACAAAGAAATTTGTTATTCTACAAGATTTTATAAGAACACCTATATGATTTATAATCCAAACCATACAGTTCCCATACCAGTTTTACAACTTCTAGAATGTTACTATCCTTTTTTCAGGCACAACTTATTAGCTCTGAAAGAAGATTATGGAACCCAAAAGGATTATATTCATTCAGAGCAAGTAGATAGCATCTGTGCTAAGCAAAAGATTAGTGGCAATTTAGGGCTGCAAAACTGGTCTGGGAACAATATGGGCTGGATTTTATATTTTTCGGTTGTTCTTATAAACTTTTAAATAAAAAATAGATTCATCTTTGTCGTATACAAGTGTTGAACAACATTGAAGTGGATTCATTCTAATGTCATGCCCATACTATTTTAGGCCCTATATTCTTGTACTACAATCCCAAGTACCTCTTACAGACAAACGTTCTAATAGAACCATAATATTATATTTCAAATTTATGATTGAACAACATTAAGGTCTCACCGTTGATGGGGAATTGATTTTGAAAATAAAGTATTATTAGCAGCATCAATGGCGGAGCTAGACTTTCTACGGAGGGTGTGCAAAATTTTTAAAAACAAAGAACAAAAAGTTTCAATTGGTAGGGTCAACCTAGCAAATTTACTCTCAACACCGTCAATAGTGTTTTCCATACACAAACCGTCCGAAATGAAATAACTCCAATTTGGTTTGCTTTCAAAAATTTATGATAAATTATATCAAGTAAAATAATATTACTATAATGAATGGGTCAAAATTTTACCGAACACATAACACACGTTCGTAATAAAATAAAATAAAATATTACTTGTGTAGGTTATGAGACTGAATCTTTGTGATTACTTCTCTTCTACGTCTGAGGCTTACTATGGAGAGTTGCGAGGTAGCTATTTGTCATCTCGGCAGACTCTTCTTCCTCTTTTATTATGTTCTTGTTCTATTCAAGAAACAAGAACATTCAGTCTTGTACTTCTTGAATCTATTGTAATACTTAGGTTCGTACATGTGCCCACCAAGTTTTGGGGTTATAATTGAGTTTTGTTATCTAAACTAGTGTAATATGTAAGTTGTTTATTTTATTTTATTCCCGCATTTATCTCTTAAGTTGGAATTTAGACTAACTTATCTTGGTAGGATAAGACAAGTGTCATCAAGTTTATTTTTGAATAGTAAAAACTTAGTACATGATTTTAGGAAAATAGAGATTTAATGTAGTGTAGGAGTCCCTCTCTCTAATTTTCTTCTCAATAAAATCAGCTTACTTATACAATATTATACTTTTTCTACGCATATTTTTACATTTATACTAGACAATCTTTCATTTATTTATTATATTCTATAAGACATTTTTTTTATACATATTCTTTCTATATTTTACATATTTGACATATATACACTTTACATACATACATATTCATTAATTAATCTTGCAATTACTATTTAATCATCAAGAAAATGGTGAAGGGTCTTGTTGAAAATGCTTAGCCATTAAGTAAAAGGGAAAGGGTCATTTTGCAAAACATTTTTAATGTATAGTTACTAGAAAAACGGAGGAGTTTTCTTGAAAATTATTTTACAATACTTAGCCACTAAACAAAGGGGAGGGATCTTCTTGCAAATTATATTTACATAGAGGATCATTTTTTTATCGTAAAAGGAGAGGAGATCTCTCATAATTAACATCTCTTCACACTATCTACACTTATATTGTTTTCTTCTATCAATACTACTCTTCTCTTTACATTTTTTTAAAACAAGAAGGCTAGTAAGACTAGCATATCCTTCCTCTCTTCATATTTGTCAAAAATCCTCTTTATTTTTTTTATACACTATCTTTGATTAATATTATTTTTATCTAGTTTCCTAATACATTTTTTTTGCATCATAATTCATTTATCTTTATATTTTTTCATATATTATCTACAAATTTTGTTCTTTACACACTCTCTATTGTTCATTAAAATACATTTATCTATAATAAGAATTATCAAATCTAAAAATAAAGAAGAAAAATCCATGTAAAAAATCTGTCAAATTTGAGTTTCATGACTTTTTCCGGTGAAACACCATTTTTCCGATCTGTCTCTCTCCCAAAGTCTCTTCTATCAAAACACATTTATCTAAAATTAGAATTATCAAATTAAAAAAGTTCATTGAAAAAAGGAATCACATTTTTTTCTTATGACTTTTTCCAGTGAAACACCATTTTTCGATAGAAAGAGGTTCTTGTGAATCAGAATGATTTTATAGAAAATTGTATTTTTCCTTTTCTTTTATTATTAAAATATTTTAAAAATAAGTCAGATATTTTTATTTTTGTCTTCTTCTTATAATTAATTTTTGATCATTTAAAATTTATAAAATGGTTCGAATTATATTAAATTCTGGAATATATTAGTCCAAATAAATATTATAGTTTAATATAATTGGGTTAATTATTTGAATTCAATAAATATTAATTTAATTAAAGTCCAAATTAATATATTTGGGCTACAATAAGCCTGGTATGCTAAGCCCAATTACATCTCATCCTAGAGGCCCATTTTTTTAGTGCCACGTGGCAAATGATGTGGCAGTCAAGTCAAACAAGAAGCCAATAGGATCATGACATGTGTCAAAGATGACAAGCCCGCTCCATAAAGCCCATATGCCATGTCACTTAAATCTGATTGGCCGAAGGGAATCCTATTCCTATCACAACTCCTCTATTCTAAAACTATAAATAGGGGTCTTCATAATTTAGAAAAGAGAACCAAGAATTCAAACAAGAAGTTAGAGAAAGCTCGTGGATCAAAACCGCAATTTCTCTACAAGCTACAAGTTCAAGAATTCGAGAATTGAATAATTCAAAAATTCAAGTGTCAAGTTCAAGATTTGAAGAATCAAGATCAAGTTCAAGATCAAGTTCAAGAACGATCAAGATCAATACCACCAGATACAAGATCAAGCTCGAAGCCCTTGAATTCAGCTAGAAAGTCAAGATCAAGATCAAGTTCAAGAACGATCAAGATCAAGACCACCAGATTCAAGATCAAGCTCGAAGCCCTTGAATTCAACTAGAAAGTCAATATCACGATAAAGTTCAAGATCAAGATCAAGATCAAGATCAAGATCAAGATCAAGATCAAGATCAAGATAAAGTTAAAGTCCAAGTTCATCAAAGATTCAAGAACAAGCTCAAGAGCCCTTGAATTTATATTCGAAAAGGCAAATTCAGAGGAATCATAGAGATGGTAACACTCGACTTTGAAATAATAAAACGATTGTTGTATAATTTTCTGTTCTTGATTATTGTTTTCTCGATTTGAATTTTAATTTGTTTGCAACAAATTTTAAAGTGATAGAAAATAAATTGCAATCACAATAAACAAAGAAGAAACATACTTTTATGATAAAAATTTCAGGTATAATTCTGTTCCTCCCTTAATTCTATTCTCCTAAGATTTATCCATGATTCGAGGGCCGTTAGTGCTGTATTTCTCAAAATAGGATAATTTATATTTGACCTCTCTATATAAATATTCCATCAATTTGCGAAATATTTGAGATTTTGATCTCTTTATGGAATTTTCGAGATGCCTTTTAAGAGAATTTAATACCCTTTATATAGGCATAAACTAGGGTTTAAGGTTGAGTAGCCTCCAAGAATCCTAATTTGAGTTGAACACAATTTGTAGAGTCCCACAAAATTTCAATGTCTACAAATGCCCCCTGCTTCAAGGCTTGTCGGAGTGTAGACTTGATGCAACTCAAAGACGAGGCTTGAAGTACTCATTGTTCCACCTTTGCAGCTTTAGATTTTCATATTTGATTTATGAGAGAAGAGATGAATGGCAGATTTGGTCCCACTGGGCATCCCAATTTGTTTGCAACAAATTTTAAACATATGGAAAATAAATAAACTACACAAATAGAATCTGAAGAAACATGAATATTTTATTGATCAATGCGGGTATATAATTCTGTTCTTCCTTTGATTCTACTCTCCTAAGATTTATCCATGATTCGAGGGTCGTTAGTGGCGTATTTCTCGAACTAGGATGATTTAGATTTGATCTCTATATGAATATTTCATGACTTTTTTGAAATATTCGAGATCTTGATCTCTTTATGGAATTTTTTTTGATGCCTTTTAAGGGAATTTAGTACCATTTATTTAGGCATGAACTAGGGTTTAGGGATGAGTAGCCTCTAAGAATTCTAATTGAAACTGAACACACTTTCTAGAGTTCCAATTCAAATTGAACACGTTTTGTAGAGTCCCACAAAATTTCAATGTCTACAAATGCCCCCACAAAATTTCAATGTAGCACTCACTCCCCTAGAACTATGTTGTGATATGATCCTCTTCATTGAGGTACGTAGGCGCTTAGAATATATCCTAAGTTCAGTTGCATGAGTGTCGAAAAACCACATGTTCCCACTTGATCTCACATGAAAGTTAAAGTATGTATTTTGTTTTTAATCTTTTTCCTAATCAAACTTTAGGCTTGTACGAAGTATTGATGGGTCAATAAAGGGGGCAAACCCTTATAAAATATGAGTTTCTTTAACAGCATGCTTGAAGTTTCTTTAAATTCCTCCAAGTATGCAAGTTGAAGTCTTCAAATCCTCCAAGATGCAAGTTGAAGTCTTGAAATCCTCCAAGTATGCAAGTCTTTAAATTCCTCCACGTATACAAGATAAAGTCGTCAAATCCTCCAAGTATACAAATTAAAGTCTTCAAATCCTTCAAGTCTACAAGTTGAAGTCTTCAAATCGTCTAAGTATGCAAGTTGAAGTCTTTAAATTCCTTCAAGTATACGAGTTAAAGTCTTCAAATCCTCCAAGTATACAAGTTGAAGTCTTCAAATCCTCCAAGTATACAAGTTGAAATCTTCAAAATCTCCAAGTCTGCAAGTCGGATTCTTAAATCAATCCAGTGAGTAAGTTGAAGCCCTCAAAAGTCTTTCAAATTGAAGCATTAAAACTGCAACATTTGCAAGCCATATTCAAATGCAGAAACTTAAAGAAATGAGGAACTTCTATTATTTTTATTTTTATTTGCATGAATATGGATGGAGCTTGGATTATTCAAACTTTCAATAAAAGAATAAAAAGCAAATTGAAGAATTCATTTAAAGACATGTATAATGTTGGATATAAGATGAAACAAAAGGAAACATTATCTTCATAAAAAAAAATCGTCTAGCATATAAATCAAACTCTAAAGGGAATAAACAAATAAATAAATAAAATCTAATCCAAGCATAATTAGTAATTGATCAATTCTTGACACATATCCTCTAGATGCCCTTTATTTTGTCCTAGATCATTTGTCAAGTCCGCGTCAAAACATGCATCAAATTCTTGGGTTGCAAATAAGGTTGCTAGCTTGGCTCCTTCAACTTCATCCTCGGAAGCTGTCAAAAGGACTTGCAAATCTTGCGCTCTTTTGCACAATGCTCTTATCTCCTTCTTCATATTATCCAGTGACTGACAAAGGGAGGACACCTCCTCAACCTTATCTTGCTCCTCAAACATAACATTTGTAAGACGTTCTCCTGTTGCTACAAACAACTCTTTTCACGCGCTTTCCACATCCATATCATGAAGGGTTGATCGTGCTTGATCATATGAAATGGCAAAATCAAAGAAAGAGTTCAATAACTTTTTCAAAGGTGAAACATCCACGTCCTTGCAGTCCATCTCTTTGATAATTATTTGAATTTCATCTCTAAGAGAAGATGCAGAATCTACATCATTTCTTGAAAGTGTGCCCCTAATAACTTTCCAAAGAGTAGAAATAAAATCTTTTTGAGCATCTAGGATGACTTTCTTCCCATCAAATACGGACATAACAGGTGGTAGATGCCTGCGTGCTTCATACCCCAAATCGCCTTTAACCTCATTGCAAGAGACATACGGTGGCCCTTTTTCCACTTGAGTCACAAAAGGTGGTTTCATCAAATCTGAACAATATATAGATTCACCACTATCTTGTGATCCTTCTCATTATGGTGTCGCAATATTGTTCTCCTACCAAAAATAGAGGGATAAATAGTCAAGTAAAAAAAGTGCTAAGATACAGTCGATAGAGTAAAGGTCTTAACCATACCTTATTGAGAGAGATTGTTATAGTTCTTGAAGTGTTGCTTGCATTGTCACACGATTCGACCACGGGTGGGATAGCATCGTCTAATTCCCTTAATCTACTAAAAAAGATTTCAATGCTACTACTTTCACTCTCACCTTCAAGAAACCTCTTGGAAACATATGCGGCTTGAGTAGGTGTCTTCCTTTTTATGCTACCGAAGGCAATTGAGACTTTATTTTATGTTTCTGGGGTACCTTCACACCCAAAGAAGATGGCATACCAGTGTTAAGGAATTTATTATTCCATACTTCCCCAGAACTCTCTAAATGTACGATGGGAATCGGCCTAGCAACATCCACTAAAGCCTGCAAATGATCATTAAGAAATTTCTCATGAGTTTTCTTCCACCAAGCCTAATAGTCGGATCCAAGAGACTTTCCCGCATTAGGTGTGATTGAAGGAAAAGTTGCTCGTGATGCAGATCCACTCATAGTACAAATTCTCCAAAATGTAAGACCCTTGTCCAAAGAAGCACTACAAACATCATTCTTCATGATACCAGGGATGTCGACTATATGGCTCAATTCTGAATGAATCTCCACATCGAAGAGGAAAATAGTTAAAGCGAATATTTATGAAATAGCTCGACTCCAACTCTGGTGCATGATTGTTATCCACATGAAAGTAAAGGTGCGTCTTATCCAATATAGTAGATGTCCAAGCTACATTTTCCCACCAAGAATGCATTTCTTGCATCACTGCTGTCAAAATACCTTGCACCACCCTCTTCAGAATATATTACCATAGTAGGAAAAAATGGTCCATTGGAAAATGCATAATGAGTCTTGAAGTAATGAGCATTTGTAGACATTGAAATTTGTGGGACTCTTCAAGATATATTTGTCACGACCCCGACCGTCGTAATTGGCACCCACACTAACACTTCGGTGGGAGAACCATTACTACAACCCCAACCAAGCAACTAATCTAAAAAGCTAAGGCATTTAAGTTACAGAAGCAAGTTAAATACTAAGGAAATAAATAGGGAGTTCCCATAAACTCCAACAAAAGTCTAACAAGAACTAAACAATGCGGAAGAAATAACCTAGAACCTGAAAGTCAATGTTCCAAAACATCTAAAGTTCAACAAGTCAAAATAAGAAGGGATACAACCTCAAACTATTGTACTAATAACTAATAGAAATGTCTAAGTCCGGAAATGTGGACATAGAAGAAAGGAGAACTCATGGCAGTCCGGAAGAATTGGCACACCCTTAAATTCGAACGACGATCACTGATCTTCTAAGTGAGGTCTGTCAATAGCCGCCAGAAAATTCCATGTACTCAACAAAAATAAGAGCAAGGGTAGTATCAGTACACAACCACAATGTACTGGTAGGATCACGCGGCTCTCGCACTAAGTGGAACATAAGCAAGTCAATACAACATTATAACATGCAAAATACCAAACATATACAATATTGATTATCACATTCTCAACAATATACACAATTATGACAAGTTATTGGTCCTCTCATGGAACCCAAACCCAAATAGTTAGAATACCGAAACGTGGTACCCGATCCAAATTTTATGCCAAAACGTTGCAACCGATCCCATAATTATGTTGGAATGTGGCAACCGATCCCAATTAGTTATGCTGGAATATGGCAACCGATCCATTCAATACACCACAATCGCAATCACAAGTATCTTTTCAAGTTTATACTAACAAGTCATGATTCATGGCATTCATCATTCATCTATCTCATTTACAACAAACGTGATCAATCATGCAACATTCGCATACATGCAAGTATCATAATGAAGCAAGAATAAACATACATCACACAATCATAGAATCACAACCATCACCTACCTGGAAACAAGCTTGAAACCCTAAGAAACTTGATCCTTCCCTTTCCGGATTCGTTCCGCTTGTTCTTGGTCTACAAATAATTAGTATAATACGGGAATCAATAAACAATCATTAATTACCTGAATTATTAATGATTCTATGAACCCTAGATCAAAACCATGATCCAAAGTATTCAAATTAGGGATGTTTCCACCATAGAATCTAGATCAAAACCCTCCCCCATCATTAATTACCCATTTTATTACGTTCTACGAATCGAAAAATGGACTCGGGGAGTGAAAAGCTTACCTTTAGCCTCAAGAATGGTGGAAAATTGTTAAGAGTCACCTGGGATTCGTTCCTTATCTCTTAAAATTGAAAAGTGCAAAATAATGTCGTTTAGGAGTTTATTTATGACTTTAAGTCGCATCGAACTCACTACAGCAGTCCTCACCCCGCTGCAGCGGCCGTGCCAGAGCGACAAAAACCCCCGCCAAGGCGGCTTGCACGAACCAGTGAGCTATTTTAATAAATCCAAGACCCCCATTTCACAACACACCTCTAACCAATGATGCTAAAAAAATACCCTTTACGCTACGATCGATTCCGGGAGTTCTACTCACTCTTAATTAATTCCATAAAGTTGTACGAATGCCTTAACGAGTTATCTAATTACTCATGTAACAAAAATCATAATTAACTCATCTAATTGTTACCAGATTTCCCTACACCTTAATGATTCCGATTTCGTCCAAATCTGGACTAGGTTGGAAAATTTCAAGTTACTATGAACAAGTTTTCCGACCCAAAAAATTTTCCCGTTGGCTTTTCTATAACGACGAAACCCGGTCGTTACAATAGATACCAATTTACCCATCACTCGTCCCCGAGTGACAAACTTAGGAAAAAAATAGGCTAAAAAAGGAATGAAGTAGTACCTGAATCGACGTACAATTAGGGATACTTGTCTAGCATGTCCCTCTCGGTTGCCCAAGTAGCTTCCTCAACCGGACGATGCTTCCATTGAACTTTCACGGACTTAATCTCCTTGGTCCTTAACTTACGCACATCACGATCAAGAATCGCAATCGGTTCCTCCTCATATTTGAGGTCTTTGTCTAACACAATCGAATCCCACTTAATGATATAATCCCCGTCACCATGATACCTCTTCAACATGGACACATGAAATACCGGATGAACACCTGATAGATTAGGAGGTAAAGCCAATCTATACGCTACCGGTCCTGCACATTCAAGAACCTCAAAGGGACCAATGTATCGCAGACTTAACTTACCTTTCTTGCCAAATCTCATCACCCCTTTCATGACTGATACATTAAGAAGAACATTTTCACCGGTTTGAAACGCCATGTCTCTTACCTTATGATCCGCATACTTCTTTTGTCTACACTGGGCTGCTAGAATCTTAGTTTGAATACTCCTCACCTTATCTTGAGCATCCTTCACTAAATCCACCCCCAATGGTTTCACATCTCAAGCCTCAAACCATCTTATGGGTGATCTACATCCCCTCCCATAGAGTACCTCAAATGGTGCCATATCAATGCTGGAGTGATAACTATTATTATAAGAGAATTCACACAAAGGTAAGAACTTATCCCAATGCCCTTCAAAATCAATCACACATGCCCTCAACATGTCTTCTAACACTTGAATAATCCTCTCTAATTGCCAGTTTGTCTGTGGATGGAAGGTTGTACTAACAGTGAGTTGTGTGACCAATTCATCATGTAATTTCCTCCAAAACTTGGATGTGAATTGGGTACCACGGTCTGAGATGGTAGAGAGGGGAACCCCATGCAACCACACTATCTCTTTCACATAAACTTTAGCCAATTGTTCAGCATTATAATCTATTCTTACCGGAATAAAATGGGCTGACTTGGTCAATCTATCGACCACTATCCAAATAGAATCAAACTTTCCCAAAGTCTTGGGAAGACCAACCACAAAATCCATGGCTATCATTTCCCACTTCCGTTTCGGAATTGGCATTCTTTGAAGCAAACCTGCAGGCCTTTGATATTCATATTTCAATTGTTGACCATTTTGACACTTAGCCACAAACTTTGCTATATGCTTCTTCATGCCCGGCCACAGAATAAATTCGCTTCAAATCTCGCGGTATATCTTGGTCACACTTGGATGAATAGAATATCGTGAACCATGAGACTCTGCCAACAATTTATCAATCAAGTCATCTACTTTAGGAACATATATTCTCCCTTTAAAATTGAGCACACCATCCGCATCAAGAGTGGTCTCTTGTGCCTTACCATTTGCAGTCTTCTTTCTAAGCTCCTCCAAATTTTCATCCTTAAATTGTTTGGCCTTGATCTCTTCCATGAATGTGGCCCTTACTTCAATACTAGCTAACACCCCACCTCTTTCTAAGATGCCCAACTGCATGAACTTGGACTCCAAGGTCTGAATTTCTTTAGCCAAAGGTCGCTTGGTTATACTTATGCAAGCTAAACTATCCACACTCACCGCTTTTCAACTCAAAGCGTCTGCCACAACATTAGCCTTGCTCGGATGGCATTGAATGGTCAAATCATAATCTTTAAGTAACTCCATCCACCTTCGTTGTCTCAAATTCAGATCCTTTTGAGTGAACACATGCTGCAAACTATGATGATCAGTAAACACTGCACACTTGACACCATAGAGATAATGTCGCCAAATCTTAAGAGCAAACACTACCGCTGCCAAATCTAAATCATACGTTGGATAATTCCTCTCATGCACCTTCAATTGACGCGAGGCATAAGCTATAACATTCTTAACCTGCATCAACACATCACCCAAACCAGAATGTGAAGCATCACAATAAACAATAAAATCTTTACCTTCCACCGGTAATGCTAGGATAGGTGCGGTGGTCAAGAGAGTCTTAAGCTTTAGAAAGCTCTCCTCACATTTTTCAGTCCATTCATATGGTATCTCTTTTTTCGTCAAATTAGTCAAGTGAGTGGCAATGGAGGTAAAGTTCTTCACAAATCGATGATAATAGCTAGCGAGCCCCACAAAACTCCTAACATCCGTCACAGAGCTAGGCCGAACTCAATTCTTAACTGCCTCAATCTTTTGAGGATCTACCATTACCCCTTCTTTTGAGACTATATGTCCCAAAAATGCAACCGAAGTCAACCAAAATTCACACTTAGAAAATTTGGCATACAACCTTTGTTTCCCAAGAACACCCAAAACAATGCGAAGATGGTCGGCATGCTCACTTTTCGAATAGACCAAAATATCATCAATAAAAACTATAACAAACGCATCAAGGAATGGCTTGAACATCCCATTCATTAAACTCATGAAAGTTGCAGGCGCATTGGTCAAATCAAAAGACATAACCAAAAACTCATAGTGCCCATAGCGAGTTGTAAACGCTGTCTTGGGCACATCCTCACGCCTAATTTTCAATTGATGGTAACCGGATCTTAGATCAATCTTAGAGAAAACTACTGCACCTTGCAATTGGTCAAAAATATCATCTATTCGAGGCAATGGACGCTTGTTTCGAATAGTGACTCTATTTAATTGCCGGTAATCTATAGACATTCTCATACTACCATCCTTTTTCTTAACAAACAAAATTGGAGCACCCCATGGGGAAGCACTAGGACGTATAAATCCCTTATCAAGAAGCTCTTGGATTTGAGCCTTGAGCTCTGTTAATTCTGCCGGAGCCATGTGATATGGAGGGATGGAAATGGGACGAGTTCCAGGCTCTAAATCAATGCAAAAATCTATATCTCTATCCGGAGGC
Organism: Solanum lignicaule; assembly: GCA_029582545.1. Taxonomy (NCBI): domain Eukaryota; kingdom Viridiplantae; phylum Streptophyta; class Magnoliopsida; order Solanales; family Solanaceae; genus Solanum; species Solanum lignicaule. The sequence continues at coordinate 12,737 of JAJOOF010020701.1, forward strand.
ATACCAGTCAAATCATTTGGAAACACTTCTCTAAATTCGGTCACCACATGAATAGACTCAATGGATGGAGCCTCAATCTCAACATCCCTAATATGGGACAAATACGCTAAACAGCCCTACCCTATCAATTTTTTCGCCCGAATGGAGGATATGATCTTAGTTCACTTCGGCTTGTACACCCCTTCCCTCTCTAATTTATCCCTTTCCGGAATTTCTAGAGTTACAGACTTAGTATTACAATTAAGCACGGCATAATAGGGGGACAACCAAGTCATGACTAAGATTATATCAAAGACAGTCATATCCAAAATCACCAAATCAACCCAAGTCTGAAAACCCATAAAAAAAATAGAACAAACACGATAGGAATGGGTAACTATGACTAACTGTCCAACTAGGTTAGAAACATGGATAGGGGAATCAAGAATATCACAAATCATATCAAATTCTGAGGCAAATTTCACAGATACATATGAATAAGTAGAACTCGGATCAAACAACACATTAGACATCCGGTCACAGACAAGAATAGTACATGTGATCACTGCGTCAGACGCCTCTACCTCATTGTTGCCCGGAAAAGCATAACATTGAGCCCTATCATCTTGACGAGCTACTTCCCTGCCTAGTTGCACGTTACCTCTGCCTGCATTACCATTTCCTCTACCTCCACGGCCTCGCTGATTACCTCCTCACCCACCTTATGGACGTCCTCTACCATTATTACCATTCCCCGCGGGTACCACTGCTTTAGACTGCTGCTACACAGAATCTAACACACGTGGGTAGGGACAATCTCTCCTCATATGCCCAGGCTCACCATAGTTGTAACATGTACGATTAAAAGATGGCCTGCATGCCGCTGAAGGTGTGACTCCCTGGCTATCCTGAATTGAATTATAAGGTGGAGTTCCCAAGTAATTACCTGTAGAGGCGGGCATAGCGGATTGAATTGGCTTGGCTGCAAGCGTTGGCCTTCCTGACCCCTTGGAATAGGAACCTTGAAAGTTACCTGAGTTCTTTGCCCTTTTTGCCCATGCCTTAGCTTGACCGTCTCGCCTCACCCCTCCACTTTCTTAACATAATATGTTACCTCATTAAACCTCCTCCCTGCAGAAGTCATATGAAAATATAATACTTGCAACTCAAAATTTAGTCCCCTAATAAATAACCGGATCCTCTCCTCCTCAGTAGTCACCAATTAAGTAGCATATCTAGACAAAGCATGGAACTTGGCCTCATAAGCAGCCACAAACATACCACTTTGTTCCAAAGCCATAAATTCATCTTTCTTACGATCTCTCAAAGTCCTAGGCACATACTTTTCTAGAAACAAAGCATGAAATTGGGTCCAAGTAAGTGGAGGAAAAGTAGAAGATCTGCATTCCATTTAAGCTCTCCACCACAGCTTAGCCTCACCTTGAAGTTGAAAGGACACAAACTCATCCCCATGCTGGTGGACAATTCCCAACTTATGAAGCCTATCATAGCAATCTAATATGAACTCATAAGCATGCTCATTCTCAAAACCAAAAAACACAGGAGGCTTTAGCTTCAAAAACTTAGTCACCATTTCATGCTCATTACCAGTTCTAACAGAACCAAACAAAGGACGGAAGAAAGCATCGTTACCTCCAGTCCTACCAACCTTGGGCGCAGTGCTAGCAACATGAGGATTAGGAGGAGCTTAGGATGCTTGAGTAAAAGGGAGCACTCCAGGACCAACCAACCCTTTCAAGAATGACATGATCTGTCGAGCTAACACTGGGTCTATGGGGGGAACATCTGTAGTCTAAGCCTGCACCTTTTCCTCATGTCCCACATCCTTAACATTCTCAATATCAACATTCTCCTCTTCAATCTCTTCATGATGCGCATGAGGGTTCTCATTCACAGGAGCATTCTTAACAGGCGCTACTCTTCCACGGCCTCTACCCCTAGCTCTTCCTCTACCCCTGCCTCGACCGCAACCTCTCGCTGCAGATTCCTCAACTGGAGCATTGACGGGAGCTACGGGTCTGATGCCGTTGTATCTAGTGTTAACCATCTGTGGACAGAAGAGTGAAGGAGGTTATATACCAATTGGAATCAAGTTATAGCACGAAAAGAGACAAGAGAAAATAGAGAGATTTCCTAAAGTCCTATAGCCTCTCGAAGAAAAGTAAAGGCGTCCCCGTCCCGTACCATTCCGCGAGACTATACTAGACTGGTTTTGGTTTATCGAGATCAACTAACCTAGGCTCTGATACAAACTTTGTCACGACCCCGACCGTCGTGTTTGGCATCCACACTAACTCTTCGGTAGGAGAACCACTACTACGACCCCAACCAAGCAACTAATCTAAAAATCTAAGGAATTTAAGTTACGGAAGCAAGTTAAATACTAAGAAAATAAATAGGGAGTTCCCATAAACTCCAACAAAAGTCTAACAAGAACTAAACAATGCGGAAGAAATAACCTAGAACCTGAAAGTTGATGTACCAAAACATCTAAAGTTCAACAAGTCTAAACAAGAAGGGACACAACTCCAAACTAACGTACTAATAACTAATAGAAATGTCTAAGTATGGAAATGTGGACATAGATGAAAGAAGAACACATGGCAGCTCGGAAGAATTGGCTCACCCTTGAATTCGAATGACAATCACTGATCTTCTAAGCGAGGTCTGTCAATAGCCACCGGAAAATGCCTTGTACTCAACAAAAATAAGAGCAAGTGCAGTATCAGTACACAACCACAGTGTACTAGTAGGATCACGCTTCTATCCCACTAAGTGTAACATAAGCAAGTCAATACAACATTATAACATGCAAAATACTAAACATATACAATATCGATTATCAACATGCTCAACAATATACACAATTATGCCAAGTTATTGGTCCTCTCATGGAACCCAAACCCAAACAATTAGCATACCGGAACATGGTACCCGATCCAAAGTTTATGCCTGAATGTGGCAAACGATCCCATAATTATGCCGGAACATGGAAACCGATCCCAATTAGTTATGCTGGAACGTGGCAATCGATCCATTCAACACACCACAATCGCAATCACAAGTATCTTCTCAAGTTCATACCAACAAGTCATGATTCATGGCATTCATCATTCATCTATCTCATTTACAACAAGTGTGATCAATTATGCAACATTCGCATATATGCAAGTATCATAATGAAGCAAGAACAAACATACATCACACAATCATAGAATCACAACCATCATCTACCTCGAAACAATCTTGAAACCCTAGGAAACTTGATCCTTCCTTTTCCAAATTCGTTCCGCTTGTTCTTTGTCTACAAACAATCAATCTAATGCGGGAATCAATAAAAAATTACTAATTACCCGAATTACTAATGATTCTATGAACCGTAGACCAAACCCATGATCTTAAGTAATCAAATTAGGGCTATTTCCACCATAGAATCTAGATCAAAACCCTCCCCCCATCATTAATTACACATTCTATTATGTTGTATGGATCGAAAAAAGGATTCAGGGATTGAAAAGCTTACCTTTAGCCTCAAGAATGGTGGAAAATTGTTAGGAGTCGCCTGGGGTTCGTTCCTTAGCTCTAAAAATTGAAAAGTGCAAAATAAGGTCATTTGGGGGTTTATTTATGACTTTAGGTTGCGTCGAACCCGCCACAACGACCCTCACCCCACTGCAGCGACCCCGCTAGAGCGGCAAAAACCACCGCCTAGACCCCCATTTCACAACACACCTCTAACCAATGACGCTCAGAAAATACCCTTTACGCTACGATCGATTCCGAGAGTTCTACTCACCCGAATTCAATTCCGTAAAGTCGTATGGATTCCTTAACGAGTTATATGACTACTCATGTAACCAAAATCATAATTAACTTATCTGATTGTTACCAGATTTCCTTACACCTTAATGACTCCAATTTCATCCAGGTCTCGACTATGTTGGGAAATTTCAAGTTACTACAAACAAGTTTCTCAACCCAAAATTTTCCCCATTGGCTATTCTATAACGACGGAACCCGGTCGTTATAGTATTCAATTCTATTTGGGACTCTAGAAGTTGTATTAGATTCCAGATAGGATTCTTGGAGGCTACTCAACCCTAAACCCTAGTTCATGCCTATATAAAGGGTACTAACTTCCCTTAAAAGACATCTCGAAAATTTCATAAAGAGATCGAGATCTTGAATATCTCAAATATCCCATAAACTCTTAGGTATATTTAAAGATCACAATCTCGAATATTCCACAAAAGTCATCGAATATTCATATAGATGTCAAATCTAAATCATCCTAGTTCGAGAAATACGCCACTAATGGCCCTCAAATCATGGATAAATCTTAGGAGAGTAGAATCAAGGGACGAACATAATTGTACCCGCATATTTATCAATAAAGTTATGTTTCTTCAGATTTTATTTGTGTGGTCGATTTATTTTCTATATGTTTAAAGTTTTTGCAAATATTGTCATATGTAATTTGTTAATTGGCTATTTTGCCAAGTCATTGACGGTTGTAATACACTCTCTTTGTTTTTTGTTGATTGTCAAAACAGTGTCTAATTTATGTTTTTAATAGGTTGAGTGTTCATTCAGAATAACCCTAAGTTAGGTGTCTAGGTGAAAATTTGTGTCAACTTTAAGTGTTTCTGATGAATTCAACCTTTTTAAAAAGGAAGCTTTATGGCATATGCCTTATATATTTTGCTTTTTCATGTTGTTTTGACTAACCCATTTTTATTTATCTTGAAATTTATTATAAATACCACACTGTTGGTCAACGAAAAAAATCTCTCCATAAATTTTTGAGGTGTTCCGTAATAAAAGATGGAAGTTTATTTTTGAGTTGCAAACATATATTTATTTGTATTTCTTTAATGCATTTCGATGAACATTTATCCACTAGTTAAATTCCTACCACGTGTTTACACATGTATTCAAAGGCACTTTCCAAAAACAACACTCTAAAAAGCTTGAATCTTCACAAATATGTATTTATTTTAGTCTCCTTAAAAATATACATATATTTTACAATATTTTTATATATATTTTTTTTATATATTATACTTGGGAAAAATATTTTAGTTCCTAAACCATCTCATGTCTGGGTAAGAAATAAATGCTTGCCATGCTTCTTTTTTTTTTTACTATTTCTCATCCCCATTACTTCATACGTATGTATTGGTGCATCTCAGGGGCAGAGCTACAACCTAGTAAGGATATGCAAGTGATCATCCTTCGTCGGAAAAGCATACTGTTTACGTAAGTCTATATATATTAAACACTGATATATATTTTATTTTGAGCACTCTTGACACTGGTAGAGCCTTTGGTCTAGCCGTAAGAGTTTTCATTATTGTTGATAAGATCAATACTTTGAATCTTTATTATGTTTTTATGTTTTTTTGGTTTGTCAAAGTTATTTTCTAGAGAAATTTGTGGGCCGAAATCACTCTCTCAAACCAAAAAAATATTTTACTTTATTTTTTTAGGAGTCATTAGCTATTAATTGTTTAATATTTATTTTCTCCATTTTAATTTATGTGATATCATTGAAATATTGAGAGTCAACCAAGTTTTTTGATTGATTTTTTCTATATGTCTTTGAACAATTAGAAGTTGTTAATTATTATGGTTTATATTATTTTTTATGTAGTGTTTCAAATATATATATTTTTTTGTTTCTAAAAACTTAAGTTACTATTTCCGAGTTTATGATCAAAGTTTAGTAATTTGAATCTCAAAATTTAACTGTGCTATATAAGTTGAATAAAAAAAAATATTTGATATAACTGAAACCTTAATTTGGAGTTTTGTGGGGCTCGCTAGCTATTATCATCGATTTGTGAAGAACTTTACCTCTATTGCCACTCACTTGACTAGTTTGACCAAAAAGGAGATACCATTTGAATGGACTAGAAAATGTGAGGAGAGTTTTCTAAAGCTGAAGACTCTCTTGACCACCGTACCTATCCTAGCATTACCGGTGGAAGGTAAAGATTATATTGTTTATTGTGATGTTTCAAATTCTGGTTTGGGTGATGTGTTGATGCAGAATAAGAATGATATAGCTTATGCCTCGCGTCAATTGAAGGTGCATGAGAGTAATTATCCAACGCATGATTTAGAGTTTGCAGCGGTAGTGTTTGCTCTTAAGATTTGGTGACATTATCTCTATGGTGTCAAGTGTGCAGTGTTTACTGATCATCGTAGTTTGCAGCAAGTGTTCACTCAAAATGATTTGAATTTGAGACAACGAAGGTGGATGGAGTTACTTAAAGATTATGATTTGACCATTCAATACCATTCGAGCAAGGCTAACGTTGTGGCAAACGCTTTGAGTCGAAAACCGGTGAGTATGGGTAGTTTAGCTTACTTAAGTATAACCAAGCGACCTTTGGCTAAAGAAATTCAAACCTTCGAGTCTAAGTTCATGCAGTTGGGCATCTCAGAAAGAGGCGGGGTGTTAGCTAGTATTGAAGTTGTCACGACCCAAGCCTAGGGCCTAGACGTGACCGGCGAATGGGGAACCCGAAGGAACCCCAAACAAGCCTCATAGCGTATCATTACACATCCTTGGTCGCGGAAGCAAAAAAAATGACTATAAGCGATAAGCATAAT
>JAJOOF010020702.1:0-15973 GCA_029582545.1 Solanum lignicaule
TAGCTTCGATTTACTTATTAGCTAATTTTGTGGTTTACATCACTTATATATTTAATTATGTGATTATTGAATATATGCAAAGAAAACTCATTATTCTTAAAAATGAAAAATTGTGGCTACAAAAATTCTACAAAACATTACCACACTTCAAAAGTGTTGCTATAGGACGTCTAATGTATTATCTTAAGAAAAGTTACACTTTAGAAGTGTTGTTCTAGATGAGATATAAAAGGCAACACTTTTTAAGTGTGACCAATAACAAAACAAAGGCCACGCTTTTAAGTGTAGTATAATCGATCAAAAGGTGTTGCCAATGAATTACTACAAAGCGTGCCCTTTATACCTCTTTGGCCACGCTTTTTAAGTGTAGCTGCTATGGGGACATTTCAAAAGTGTGGCCTAATGTCAAAGGTTATGCCTCTTTAGGCCACCCCCTAAAAAGTGTTGCTTAAAGTCCAAAAGTGTAGCCTTTTATCAAAGGCCATACTTTTTGCTAGTTTAGGCTACACTTTACTGGGGTGGCCGTAGGCCTAAAATGTTGTAGTGAATTAAATATCTAAGGGGCAAGTGATCAGTTTGGATTCCCAAGGAAGTAGCAAAGAATTCCCAGACCTTGGTGGCAAAAGTTCCGGAATTGAAGGTGTGTTCGATGGTATCCAGACCTGGTATGTGGCAGCAGTAGCACTCACTAGGTTCCACCCCAATTCTGGCCAGTTTTTCATTCATGGGAAGCTTGCCTCAGACTGCCCTCTATAAGAGAAAAGAGCATTTGAAAGGGATGCTTTTATGCCAATTGTACGTGTTGAACTTGGTTTTTGACCTTTGTTCCCTAATGACATTCCATGCAGAGGTGCATATGAATTCACCGCTGGGATTGAGGCTCCAAATAGGTTGGTCAGCGATACCTAGCTGCAGCTGGAACTGGACTACCAGAATGCTGTGTATGTAAGCTTGAGGAGCTTGTTGAATAATTTTCTCCAGGTTCCATTGCCCCCCTTCCATGAAGTCAGAGACAATGTCTGTATTGAATCTGTTGCTGTTATTAGAGTACTGAGCTAGAGGACCAATACCAAGCCAATTGTCCCACCAAAATGAACAAGAACCAGAATTGATTGTCCAGTGAATATGAGTTTCCACAGTGTGCTTGTTTCTCATCATGTGTCTCCATGCTTGGGATTCACCCGTGTCCCATTTTTTGGTTACTGGGTTGGATCTTTGACAATATTTTGCTCTTAAGAAATCCCCCCATATTATTTTTTTTTGACCTAAAAACCCACCATTGTTTGTAATGGAAAGACTAACATACGTCGCTTAGAAGTCTGAAGCCTATACCCCCTTCATCATAAGGAAAGCTTAGATTTTTCCAAGAGGACCAATGATACTTTTTTTGGTCATTTCTCCACCCCTAGAAGAAGTTGGCAATGATACCTTGGATTTGCTTAATGATAGTTGAAGGAGGTGAAATAGCTGACAGCAAGCGAATTGGAAGAGATTGTAGAGCATGCTTGAAAAAAGTTGCTTTGCCTCCAAAGCTCAACTTCTTAGTCTGCCACCCTGTGATTCTGTTCACAACTTTGTTGATGATGTCCGAGAAGTAGATAATTCTTGGTCGACTAATAAATAGTGGACAACCAATGTAAGTGATAGGAGCTTCTTTTTGATGGAAACCTGTACATCTTTTGATTCTGTCGCAAGTACTGCTGAAGGCATTGGACGAAAGTAAAAAATGACTTTTGGCTTTATTGATAAGGTGGCCAGAAATGCTCTCATAATTAGCCAAAGTATTCATTATAAGCTCAACAGATCTCTTCCTTCCCGAAGTGAAAATAATGATATCATCCGCAAAACTCAAATGGTTGATTTGAGGGCCCCTGCTTTCCTTATGAAAACCATGATTAAGGGGATTGTGGTTAAGTCTGTTCAGGGATCTGGAAAGAACTTCGGCACCTAAAATAAATAGGGCCGGGGATAAGGGGTCTCCTTGCTTAAGACCTCTTGTGGAGTGGAAAAAACCATATTTCCTGCCATTAATTATGATGGAGTACCAATTGTTAGCCATATTCCTCCATGTCATATCAATAAAGGTTTCTTCAAATCCCATCTTCCTAATAATTAGGCAAATATAAGACTACGATACTCTGTCATACGCTTTGGCCATGTCTAGTTTGATAACCACATTACTACCAATAGTAGGTTTTTTTATCTGATGAATGATCTCCTGGGCCAACATAATGTTCTCAGATATACTTCTTCCCTTGACGAAACCTGATTGATTGGGTGAAATCAAACTGGGTAGAATAGGGGCAAGTCTGAGACACAAAAGTTTAGACACAATCTTGTTAGTGAAATTACTCAAGCTTATGGGCCTAAACTCAGATAACTTATTGGGGTTTTTCATTTTTGGAAGTAAAACAAGGCAAGCATGGGAAAAATATTTTGGTAACATTTGGCCACTAAAGAAAGCCTGAATGACTACAAGAAGATCATGCTTAATAATGCTCCAGCATTTCTAAAAGAAACAACCATTCATTCCATCTGGTCCAACAGCAAAGTTTGGATTCATGGAGAAGACTACTTTTTTCAGCTTATCAATAGTAGGGAGTATCTTTAACCTGTCATTTTGTTCTTTAGTGACCATTCTTGGAATACAATTCATAGGAACTTCATCTATGAGCTTCTCTTCTCCAGTGAAAATATTCTGGAAATGCTTACAGGCAGCTTCAGCAATGTGCTCATCCCCCTGTATCCACTCATCGTTGTCATTGATGATCTTGTGAATAAACAATTTTCTTTGTCTTCCTCTTATCAATGCATGAAAATATTTGGTGTTACCATCCCTTTCTTTGAACCATTGAAGCTGTGACTTTTGTATAAGAATGGAGTCTTCAAAGTTCATGTATCTAATGTATTCTGCATTAATCTCATGTAGTGCAGTTCTATTTTCTTCTGTGTTATGTTGAATGAGGTTCTCTTCTGCAACTTTAACTGTGTCCTCATAGTCTCTGACTGTAGCAAAAACATCCCCAAATTGCATTTTAGACCAAGTGCTAAGAGTAGAGACCACCCTTTTTATTTTCTGATGAAAAATCCACATGGGGTTTCCTTCTATTTGAATGTTCCAGCAGTCTGTCATAGTACTTAAGAAAGAAGGTTGGTGTGCCCAAAAGTTGAGAAATTTGAAGTATTTGATATGGTTTTCAGGTCTGGTACTCATCTCCATAAGAAGAGGACAGTGATCAGAACCCACAGAAGGAAGATGGGTGATGCTAGTTTGAGGCATGTCTTGCAACCACATATCATTCACCATGGCCCTATCAAGTCTTTTCCATGTTCTGAAATTGATGCCCCTTTGGTTAGACCAAGTGAACTTAGGTCCATTGAACCCCAAATCCATGAGTCCACAAGCTTCAATCACTCCAATGAATTCCAACCTTTTTCTCATATTGTAAGGGATTCCACCAAGCTTTTCATCAGTATCTATAATGACATTGAAATCACCTACTGTGCACCAAGGAATTGTGTTGTTGTATCAGCAAAGTGTAGCATCCTGTCCCATAATGGTCTTCTGAGATAATCTTTACACTTGGCATACATAAAAGTGTTGATATAAGTATCAGGAGCTTCCACATGGCTGAGTTCACATGTAACTTGCTGCTCATTTGCCTCTAAAACCTTGCAGGAGATTTCATTGGTCCAAAAGAGCCAAATCTTCCCATTTGTGTTGCTAGTAGCATGATCCATGGCAAGAATACTTTTAAACATGTTTATTTGAATGCTATCTGAAAAAGGGTCCAACATAACAATCATGGATAAGTGATGGATATTTTTGAGATTTTTGAGTGTTTCAATCACACCTTGGGTATTGATACCTCTAGCATTCCAAATGATTGTACTTATCATTGAGATGATCTAGAGGTGAAAAGTCTTTTATTTGGTCTGCCAGAAGTGGCATTAATAGCAAGAGTAGACTTCTTTAGGGGAAGTCTTTCCCGCTGTATGCCTCTGGGAGAGAGACCTTGCTTGCTAGTAACTTGTTGAATTTCCTTCTCTAGTACACTGTCATTGTTAGGAGTAAAAGCTTTGATCAATAATTCACTAACTTCATCATCATCTTCTTCCTCATTGATGGGTTGTTTGTCTATATGCACTTCATCTCCAGAATTCTCAACATCATATTCATCTATAACTTGAATTTTGACTATTTTTTTTAGCTGTGTCTGATCAGGAAGTTTACCTTGTGAATGGGTATTATATTGAACTTTGAAGGGTACCACATCCATGCCTTGTTGCTTATTCACCATGGTAAACTTTTTGCATGAGCTTGTCCTTGCAGGTTGAATAGTATTCTGGTCATTGTCATTGTGAACCTGTTCTTGCATTTCAGCCTGTTTCTTCTTGTTTGTATCTCTTTTTTTCTTACTAGGTTTATATTTGCTTTTGCGAGGCTGCTCTTGTCTGCTTGTACTAGCCTTGTTCCCCATGTCTTTGGCCATAGCCCCTTTGTACTGTTTATCATTCCCTTTTTTGGTTTGAACCTGTTGATTTCCACCTTGAGTATAATTCTGTTCTTGGTGAGGATCAACTGAGTTTTGATTAGCCTGTTTTTTCTATTGAGATTTAGTGGTAGCAGGAGCTTAAATGTCCAACATATGGTCAGTTGTTTGATTCTCAGGCATAACCTGAGACAATGCCCTCCCTTTATGTTCCCCTTCCTGCAAGTTAGATTGTTTCTCCTTCACCTCCAGCCTTCCTCTACAAACTTCATCAGCCAACAGAGTAAAGATAACAAGGGAAGGGACATCTTTGTCACAACAATGATCCTCAACAACAACAATTACAGGGGATGGGGGTGATGAAATCTGATCACAAGATTCCTTATTCACAACATAAGATTTTTTTAAATTCATACCTAACTCCTGTATTTGCAGCTTTGCATGGTCAGTATTAGTTTGTTGTACCTGTACCTGTTCCTGCATTTTTGTTTCGGTCTACTGCACCTGTTCTTGTGAATTTGTAGTCTTACCTTGATCATTGTTTTGATTGTAATTTTTATTCTTCCTCCTGGTCTAAGTTTGCCATTGGTCTTCCTTGTTAGTGACATTGTTATTAGTTGCTTCCCGTATTTTTGTTTGTTTTTTCTCCTGTATTTGATCCTTCTCCATCTGTTGCTGCTGGTTGTTTTTATTCTCTTGTTTGTTTTGCTTGTCCTCATTCTTCTTGTTGTTTTCCATATCCTTCCTCTTTTTGATGTCCTCCTCTATTATCTTCAGAGGACAGGTTCCTGCAATATGTCCCTGCTGCTTGCAATATAGACAGTAAAGAGGAACTTCTTCATACTCCACTAGCTGCCACTTACCTTTAGAAGGGTCCTTTTCAGAAAAACCAATCCATATATGCTGAGGTCTCTCTTTTGTAAGATCTATTTGTTCTCTGACCTTTGCCACACTTCCTCTTGTTTTTTGCAGGGAAGCAGAGTCGAGATACAAGGCTTTACCAATAGGGGACAAGATAACAGTTAAAGAATCGATATAATAGCATTGCCAAGGCAGTTCAGGTAGTGTAACCCAAATGGGAACAACTAGAGACTCTTCCTCAGGCTTGAAACCTGGAGACCACATCTGTAGTTTCATTTGGTGCCTAGCAATTAACATTTTTTGCTTTGTCCATACTGTGACACGATCAGCTTCATTGTTAAGGTCAATATAGATGTGTCTTGAGTTAAAATGTGCTATTTTAACTCCACCAGTTAGCTGCGTTTGAGCAATGAAACTTCTTCTTATCACCTCCATTTTAGGCATAGCATTGATAAATTTTTCAACAAGGGTGTATTTACACCTTGTTGCCATATTGATCATAAAATCATCCTCAAAAAAAGTAACTGAGGGCCTGCCTTGTCTAGAGGCAACAATCGGGGGGTTAATAATGACAGGGGTGGTATTTGTAATTTGATTTGCTCTGAGTCTGGTGGCTAGAGACTAGACAACTGTGGGTGGGGAAGGCTCAGGGATTTGAGAGTTGGTAGTGTTGTTGCCAAAATTGTTGGTGTTGGGCCTATTTTGGTTCTTTTTGGGGCTGAATTGGTTGATTTTGTGCTGGTTGGGACTGTAGGTATCGAAATTGGATGAAATTTTGATGGGTGGAGGGATTCTAGGATCTATAATGATGTTTCATTTGTTATTGCCAATTATAGTTTGTTCCTTTCCATCAACCTGCACATAATGGCTACCTTTCTCATGCTTATTTTGATTATCAAAATTCATCAAATTATCAGGTTTATTGTGATCTTTCTAACTATGAGCATGAAGAACCGACTTACCATTCCTGTTGTGGTTGACCTTAGGTGTATATTTCTTACCATTTGCTTGTCTTTTTTTGTCTCCATCGACATCATTGGATACCTGATTGTGATCATCACTGTCCTTCTGCCCTTCATCTTGGTTTATGTTCCTTTCATTGCTCCTCAGAATTTCCACAAACACCTTACCTGCAATATGAGTGTTAGCTAAGTTGGATTGATTAGTGCATTTAGAACTTACCTTAATGTTGTTCTATGCATTTTTGTTGCCTCCTGCAGATTGTTCTCCTCCCAGAAAGTTATTGGAATTGTGGTTCATTGATATTGCCTTACTGATCTTGCTAGCAGCCTTAGAGGGAAGACTTATTCGATTTGTGCTTGAGCTTTGCTGAGATGTAGTTGAATTGATCATATCACCTCCTTGTATAGGAAGATTTGTATTTGCATTCGTCAGCTCGTTCAATTGAGCTCCGGCGACTTGATCGAAATTTTGGCCAGAATTTTTTTCTTCATTATCATAGTTGATATTGATATGGTTGGGTGCGCTACGTTGAGTAGATTCTAGATTTGTATTTTGTAGTTCCAAAATCTACCTTAATTTTGACGAATGTTCATTTGAGGGCTGGGGCGATTTTGATGAAATACCTTCTAAATTCACCTAAACAGATCTCTCAATTGGTAAGAGAGAATTGTGTAATTTTACAACCATAGATAGGTCTTGAGGTGTAGAGTTCATTCCTTCAATTTCAAGGATCTAAATCACTCCCGATTTCGCCAAAGAAATAATTTTTTGTGCCCACTTCAACTCATCCTCCAATAAAGAAACAGTGATCGCTGTATTGGATTCCAGATTCGTGGAGTTGTAGTGTGAATTTGAGGGTGCTGCTTGTTGGAGAAGATGTATCTCTTCATGGCGTTGCTCTCCATCTTTGTCTGGAGGTCGGGGGACCTCCATCGCCAGCAGAAGAGCCATTCCGGTGGAGTTGTAACTCAGCGCTCAAAATGACCATTAGTTACCGTTTGAGAATTTTTTGAGAGCAAATTTTTTAGAGAGAGAAAAAATTCATAAAATGAAAAAGCGATGAATTTAGGGTTTAGAGTTTAAGGTTTAGGCTTTTGGGTTAAGGGAATAGGGTTTAGGGTTTAGGGTTTAGGATTTAGGATTTTGGGTTTCGTGTTTTGGGTTTAGGGTTTAGGGTTTAGGGTTTTGGGTTAGGGTTTAAGGTTTGGGATTTAGGGTTTGGAGTTTAGTGCTTTGGGTTTAGGGTTTAGGGTTTAGGGCTTAGGGTTGAGGGTTTAGGATTTTGCGTTTAGGGTTTTAGGTTTAAAGTTTGGGGTTTAGAGTGTAAGGTTTAGGGATTTTAGTTAAGGGATTAGAGTTTAGGGTTTATGGTTTAGGGTTTAGGGTTTGGGCTTGAGGGTTTATGGTTTAGGGCTTAGGACTTAGGGTATACAAATTAGGGTTTAGGTTTTAGGGTTTAGATTTTAGGGTTTAGGGTTTTGGCTTTAGGGTTCGAACTTTAGGGTTTAGGGATTAGGGTTTAGAGTTTAAGATTTAGGGTTTGGGGTTTAGGGTTTGGGTATAGGTTTTAAGGTTTAGGGTTTAGGGTTTAGTGTTTAGGTTTTAAGGTTTAAGGTTTAGGGTTGAGTGTTTAGTGTTTAGGGTATAGAGTTTAGTGTTTAGGGATTCGGGTTTAGGTTCTAGGATTAATGGTTTAGGGTTTGGGTTTGGGGTTTAGGGTTTAGGGTTTAAGGTTTAGGGTTCAGGCATTAGGGTTTAGGGTTTGGGGTTTAGGGTTTGTTGTTTAAGGTGTAGGGTTTAGTGTTTAGGGATTAGGGTTAGGGTTTAGGGTTTAGGAGTTAGGGTTAGTGTTAGGGTTTAGGGTTTAGGATTTTACATTTAGGGTTTACGATATAAGGTTTAGGGTTTAGGGTTTTATTGTTTATGGTTTATTGTTTAGGGTTATGGGTTCCAAGTTTTGGATTTTGGATTTAGGGTTTAGAGTTTAGTGTTTAGGGTATAGAGTTTAGTGTTTAGGGATTAGGGTTTAGGATTTAGGGTTTAAGGTTGAAGGTTAAGGTTTAGGGTTTAGCATTTAGAGTTTAGGTTTTAAATTTTAGGGTTTAGGGTTTAGGGATTAGGGTTTAGAGTTTAGGGTTTAGGGTTTAGGGCTTGGGGTTTAGGTTTTAGGGTTTGGTGTTTGGGGTTTAGGGTTTAGTGTTTGGGGTTTAGGATTTTGTGTTTAAGGTATAGGGTTGAGGGTTTAGTATTTAGGGTTTAAGGTTTAGGGTTTAGGGATTAGGGTTTAGAGTTTAGGGTTTAAGTTTAGTGTTTAGGGTTTAGGGTTTGGGGTTTAGGGTTGAGAATTTAGGGTTTAAGGTATGGGGTTTAGGGTTTAGGGTTTGGGTTTAGTGAATAGGGTACATGGTTTAGGGTTGTGGTAGGGTTTAACGTTTAGATTTTAGGGTTTATGGTTTATGGTTTAAGGTTTAGGTTTTACGATTTAGGGTTTAGGGTTTAGGGTTTGGGGTTTAGCGTTTCGGGTTTAGTTTTTGGGGTTTAGGATATTGGGTTTAGGGTTTATGGTTTAAGGTTTAATGTTTATGGTTTTGGGTTTAGGTTTTAGGGTTCAGGGTTTGGGGTGTAGGGTTTAGGGTTTGGGGTTCGGGTTTAGGGTTTAGGGTTTAGGGTATTGAGCTTAGGGTTTATAGTTTAGTGTTCAATGTTTGGGGTTTAGAGGTTAGGGTTTAAGGTTTAGCATATGGGGTTTAGGGTTTAGTGTTTAGTGTTTGGGGTTTAGGGTTTAGGGTTTATGATTTAGGATTTAGGGTTTAGGATTTTGGGTTTATGGTTTGGGGTTTAGGGTTTAGTGTTTGGGGTTTAGGGTTTACAGTTTGGGTTTGTGATTTAGGGTTTGGGATTTAGTGTTTAGGGTATAGGGTTTAGGGATTAAATTTTTTTCTAAGTGTCCAAATTTATTTCTTCTTCTGAACTATTTTATTTCAGCTTCAAAATTTGTCTAAGTATGGGAATGGGTATAGGTATTGGGTTTAGGGTCTAGGGTTTGGGGTATAGGGTTTAGGGTTGGGGTTTAGGGTTTGGGGTTTGGGGTTTAGGATTTAGTGTTTAGGGTTTTGGGTTTAGGGTTAGGGTTTAGGGTTTGGGATTTGGGGTTTCGGGTTTAGGGTTTAGGGTTTGGATTTAGGGTTTGGCATGTAGTGTTTGGGGTTTAGGTTTAGTGTTTACGGTTGAGGGTTTAGGCTTTAGGGTTTAGGGATTAAAATTTTTTCTAACTGTCCAAATTCATTTCTTCTTCTGAACTCTTTTATTTCAGCTTCAAAATTTGGCTAAGTATTGGAATTTTTCTGGCCTAAAAAATATTCTCTATGTCCAAATTCATTTCTTCTTCTTCTAAACTCAATTTTCGTCCATTCCTTAACTATTTTATAACTAATTAACATCATGAATTACTTGGTAACTAGTTTTAATCATCAAATTATCCAATCAAAGTCTTACAAGAGATGAACTCTTTGAGGCTTAATATTTTTTTACGTGTCCAAATTCACTTCATTTTTCGTACTTATTTTCTTTATTCCTCAATTATTTAACTTTTAATTAACATCTTTAATTACTTTTTAACTAGTTTCTAATCAGCAAATCAGTTCGTTGATCCTTCAAATTAAGTAAGAACACGTGATTCTTCTACTTTTGTTACTTAGTTTGTTTTGAGTCCAAATCTTTTTGTACTTGTCTCATCTTAGTTTGTTGATAACCTTCTTGATTCATGTCGATTAAATTTTTTCGGGTCATCGTTCTTCAAGAGTCAAAAGAATCCACTCTATCACAAAGAATAGGTTACCTTGAGTTGGTTGGCAAAGCTAGTTCACGATCAATTTTGAGACGACGCCATAGAAGAGTGGTGTGAATAATTTTTCTACTGACTTGTTTGTTTATATTTATAGGTCCGAGGGAGGGATCATTATCATTTTGCTATCGAGATTCATCTTTTATGAGCACACATGAGTTGTTTGCTTCAATACAAGGAAATATTGAAAAGGTTATTCAATTAGTCACTGAGATGACACCCTATGAGTTAGAAAGATTATTGAAGGGCACTACTCGTCGTGATGAAAAACTTAAGGAGTTGCACAACTAAGGTGAATAAACTTCATGTTATGAGCTTTTAGGAAACTTGGTTGGGTCAGTGACACCTTTGTCTCTTGGCGGGTACTTTGGAGTGTTTCCTTCGAAGGGCTTCTTCTCATAAGGTTTCTTGACATCCGAACTCTTGTTCCAACCCGACGATGTTTGAGCTCCCCCTTTGTTCTTGCTCCAAGAATTGGAAGATGAAGTCTTATACTTATACACTATCTCCACCTTGAACTCCATCTCTATCTCATGGGCTACGTCAAAGACGTCATTCAACGTAGCAAACCTAAGAATGGTCATCTTAGAAGAAATCTCTTTGTTCAATCCTACCTTGAAGCGAATCACGGCATGCTCTTCAATCTCTCATTATTCTAGCTTCATGACTATATTTTGGAACTCATCATGATAGGCTTCAACACTTCTACTTCCTTGCCTCAAGTTGTACAATTTGTCAAGTAACCCTTGGCGGTATCTTTCTGTAACATACTTAGCTCTCATATATCTTTTCAATTCGGGCCATGGTGGAGGATGACCTTCTTGTACAACTAAGTGATACCACTTCATGTACTCCCACCATGTGACATCATACCCTTCGAATTGAGCGATATCATAGCAACTACTTTTGACCTCCACCAAATCATTGACATTGAAAATCCAATCATACTGTGACTCCCATTCAAAGTAAGCATCAGGATTGCATTCCCCTTTCAATGTTGGAAGAGTCGTTTTGATAGAGTTGATGCCAACATCTCGGCTTCCATGGCCACCTTGGTCGTTGTGGTAGGTTTACCCCTTTGATGACCTCCTTGATAGCGGTTACCATGTCCTTCTCTAGCTTCTTGACCAACTTCATGATTGACATTGACTTCCCATTGGTCTCCACCTTGATGGTGGTTTCCATGTTGTCTCCTATCAAATGGCATTGGACCCAATCTACCTCTTGGTCCACCTTACAAGACTTGACCTCTTGGTCTATTTCTTGGTGACTCATTCCATGGTGCTTCTTCACCTTCACCTTCATAACCTCCTTGATCTTTATCATTCCTCATCTTATTCACCGGATTTGGTTGTGGTCTTTGGTAGGGAATATTTTGGTTAGGTGGTATTTGGTAAGGATGTCTTTGACTTTGTGGAGCTTATTGACTAAGCGGAAAATGTAACGGTCGATTGGTACTTTAACTATTTGAACCCAATTGATTGAATGTTTGGTGCAAAGCTTGGTGGAGGGTTCCGGGTGTGAGAGTAGGAGAATGAGTGTGATCATGCCCACTTGTAGAAGCACGTAAAGTAGCTTGTGGTGTGGAGTCATTGGAGTTGACTCTACCTTCCACATTGGCCAACCTACCATTGATCCATGATATATCACCTCTCACATTGTTCAACACTTCCAATAAGGTTGCCAAAGTAATTTCTCCGATAGTTACTTGAGTATCTCCTCCTGTCTCCATTGTACTTGACATTAAAACAACTCACAAAAACAGCAAACAACGTTATCGTTAATAAAATGAACTCACAATCGGTCGTGTTTACACACCTTTGATTGCCTCTCAAATTGGCGCGACTAATGTTGACAGTTGTTTGTACTCAGTTGGTCACTAGGTACCAATTGCTACTCTTGGTCAGAATAGATTCTTGTTTTAAGAAGAACAGGTGACTCAATTGAAAACAAATGGACATAAATCAAGAATTAACTATGAAGTAAAACAAAAAAAAGCACGAAAAGAAAAGGAACAAACAAACAAGTGAATTCAAGAACCAATAGTCAACAAGTAGAGTAATTACGAGTTGAAAATCGGTTTAGGATTCTTGAGAACGTTTGAGAATCAAAAGAAAAGAAACTAAGAACTTCGAACCTGAGAAAACGAGTGTAACTTGAGTTTTCGATCGCCGAATGACCTATTTTCTTCGCCAAAAGTGAAGTTTAGCTTGCCAACTTGAAGAAGGACTCGCCAAATTCTACAAACGGACAAGGCAACTCGGCGATATGGGTGGTAGTTCGGCAATGCGCCGAATGGACTCTGCGACCAAAGCTGATCTCGCCGAAAATTCTAGTAGCTCCCTCAATTTGGCAGCCAATTCGGTGACCAACCTGCCCAAAGGGTGAGGTGCCGAATGGTTAGGCGATGCCCGCTTTAGCTCGCCTAATGGACCTCTGCAGCTCCTTCAAAATTCTGAAATTTGAACTCATGTGGTCCTTCCCTGCTCTTGTCCTTTAGTACTTACTCCTTTTAGTAAATTCCCTTTTACAAACACCTTTAATCATTCTCTTCTCTTTTTGAATCAAACTCCTGCTTTTTCAAATATTCCCTTACTTGAAGATTATGAATGTTCTTCATGAACTTCAAGAACAAGATTAACCCAAAATTAAACCCTTAAAATTTTTGTCTCGAAATTTCACAAAAAATTAGGTGAAGGCTCTCCTTAATATGGGGAACAACACCCAATACTTTTTAGCCTTCAATTCCAAACCAAAACCTTCAAATTTCAAGACCCATTTGCATCTTCTTCAAGCTTATTCAAGTCTTCAATGATGAAATCTTCAACAAGGCACCAAAACTCCTTCCAATCTCAGTCCAAGACTAAAATAGGTTTGGAGAACACTATTCCAATCTTAGAAACTAAAATAAGACCCATTTTAGCAAAATTCACAAAAACGAAATGAATTTTTTTTTTAAAGAAAACCCCAAGACTAGATTCATAGAAATAAAGCTAGACTCTGCTCTGATACCAATGATGTAATTCCTATAAGGGAATCACACGCAAATGCAGAAATCAAAGACGAAAATTAAAAGATAGATAGATAGACACAAATAGAAGAAACAAAAAACCAACCAAAGGGTATATTAAACCTAATGACCTCGATCCGTTAATCCTACAATAAGCACCTAACTTTTACGAAGACCTTAAGGGAATCGATATCCCAAGAAACCAACATTTCTAACAAAAGCTTAACCAAGCTCTCAAACATGAGTTTTTAGTTTTCAACATTCAAAATAATCTAAGTCTAAAATGAACCTAAACTATGTATTTATAGTTTTAGAATAAAAGGGCCTAAAAGTGACCCGAAGTGCCAAAGGGCGAGCTGGGTCGGGTCGCCTAGTAGATTGGGCGATGCGTTGACCTTGTTGGTCAGTATTCCTGCATGGTCTTCAGCCATGGCCAGGTTCTGGAACTTTAGGCGAGCTGGGTTCATCGCCTAGTCCCTTGGGTGATGTGCCAAGTGGGTCCTGCTCGCCAAAAGGACCCCTTCCAGTGTCCAGCTCGCCTAATGTGATAAGATTATCACAAGAAAAATCACAATAAACAACGAAAAACAAGAAAGATAGAATAAGAGACAAAAGATAAGAAACAATTGGCAACTAAAGAATGTATCAAATCCAATAACCTCCAATCTAGATCTTAACAAGCACCTAATCCAGATAAATAGATAAACACAACAAGAGGAAAGAAAGAGCAACCTATGCGTATGTTAAACCCAAAGACCTCACTTATTTAATCCAACAAGAAATACCTAACTCTTACGAAGACCTCAAGGGAATCGATATCCCAAGCAACCCCCGTTTCTAAACAAGGTTCAACAAAAGCTTACCAAGCTTTCAAACAATCACAGAAGGAGTTTTAGGTTTACAACCACAATATTCAAAATCAGTCTTACTCTAAAATGAACCCCTAAAGGCCTATTTATAGTTTTAGGCATTATTACATAGATGGGCCCAAAAGTGACCCGAAATGGGCCAATGGGCGAGCCAAGTCTGGCTCGCCAAATGCCTTGGCGATGCACCCAATGGGTTCGGTGAGAACCCTTCTCCTTGGCTTCTTCCTTGACGGCTTGTTGTAAGTTTCGGCGATCTTGGGGTCCATTGGGCGATGCGCCAATGGGCCTCCTGTCCGCTTGGCGATGGACCCTACTCCTGATGCCTATTTGGACATTAGGCGATCTGGTGGTCATCGCCCAAGTCATTAGGCGATGCACCGATTGCTCTTCAGCTCGCCGAGTAAGGAACTTCCAGTTGTAGCTCCTTGAGACCTTAGGCAATGTTAGAACCCTCGCCAAGGTAGCTTGGCAAGTTGCCAAAGTGGAGGTCAGCTCGTCGAATGGGGCAACATATTCATTTGCTCCTCCTTTCTTCGTTAGGCTTCCCATGCTCCAAGCTATTATCCAAGCATGGTATTGCCCAACTAGGAGCTCCTTCAAGGTGCATGTGTTCCCATGCAAGGCATGGAACCCCCTTCTCATCATCCATGTATGCCAAAGAACCTCCATCCTTGTGAATACTCCATCAAAGCATTAAAGTTCATGAATGGATAGACTTGAGGCAATCTGGATTGCATCATTCTCCTTTTCTTGAAAATGATTCATCCTCAAATCCATAAATAGCAAAACCATACGGAGAGCAAGCAAGAACAAGATCCTCATGGCATGAGGGTTAGCATTAGCAATAACAATTTCATCACCATGCCAAGGATGCACAAACATAACATATAGCCAAGCATCAAAATGATCAACAAAGGGTCTGTAACCCGTCAAAGCAAGATATACCTGGTTAAGTAAGAAACATTGACAAAAAGGGTAGAAGCAAAGGACCCAATACACTTAAACAAAGTCATATGTAAGCCTTCATTGGTTCCATATCCAAACAAGCACAGCGCCTCCCTTATGTCAAAAAACAAAAGAACACTCCCATACCCAAGTGCGAAGGCATAAGTAGTATTGACCCAAGTTATGACCCCATCCAATGCACTATATAACTTCAAGAGAGTAATTATTCCCAATTCATGAGTAAGTTCAAGTACATAAGTATCCCCCACCTAAATTAGTAAACATACCTCATTCAAGCACATTGGATCAAGTAATAACACCACGGAAGAATCAAGCATATGAAAGATGGTGTTATTACCACACTCAGCACACTTAAAGACGACACTGGGGTCAAATGGAAAAGGATTGCATAGCATCGAGTCAAGGAGGCTCTCATTTGCCCAATTTATACCACTACTAACATAAGATATGCACCCCACACAAGTACGAGTATCATCGTATGCAAGTAGATAAAACTGAGTCCTCGAATCCAAACCTTGTAAAACCATATAGATCATAAGAAATAAGCTTATCCTCTTAGCATGATGCGTAGTACAGAAATTAGCCTTAAAACCATCTAACCGAGGAGACTCAAACTCAAGTAACAACCAAACATCCTCTATTGTCATGGCTATTAAGCCCACTAATGGAGAACAAGGACAATGGTCATTCTTCTCAACAACAACACCGTAGTACCACCCAAAAGATGATACTCCCACCAGTTCAAATACTTTCATGCATTCACCGGGATCAAAAGGATAGAGAGTCCACAGAACGAGGTCATACCAACAAGTTTAGTGTCACGACCCGGGAGCACCCCCATGTCGTAACAAGGCGTACTCGACCCCGAAGGGGTCTTATACAAGCCACATAGTCATTCATTGCATTCAATAATGAAAATAGTGCGGAATAATAAAAAGACTTATTTACATCCACACATTTAAACTTC
>JAJOOF010020703.1:0-24683 GCA_029582545.1 Solanum lignicaule
TAGGGGTGAAAAAATGAAATTTTGAAATTGAAAATATTTTTAAAAACAAACTTAAAATTATTTTTTTTGGGATGGGGGGAGGTGGGTGGATGGTAGGGGGTGGGTGCGTGGGGGGTCTAGGGTAGGGGTGAAAAACTGAAATTTTGAAATTGAAATTTTTTTTTAAAAACAAACTTTTTTTTTTGGGAGGGGGGCCTGGGTAGGAGGTGGGTGGGGGGGGGGTCAAGGGTACGGTGAAAAAAATGAAATTTTGAAGTTGAAAATATTTTTTTAAAAAACTCAAATTTTTTTTGAGGGGGGGGGATGGGGAGCAGGGAGCTGGCCGGGGAGGGGATTGGGTGATCGACGATCGGGATGAAAAAATAAAAATTTGAAATTGAAAATATTTTTTAAAAAACAAACTTAAATTATTATTTTTTAAGGGAGTTGGGGGGCTGATAGGGGGGCAGATGGGGGGGCGAGGGTAGTGGGGTGGGGGTAAAAAAATAAAAAATTGAAATTAGAAATATCTTTTCAAAACAATTTTTAATATTTTTTTGGGAGGGGGTGGGGGTAGGGGTGAAGGTGGGGTAAAAAAATTGAATTTTAAAATAAGCTTTAAAATTATTTTTTTTGGGGCGGGGGGGGTGGTTGGTGGGCTAGTTTGAGGGTAGGGACAAAATAAATTGATTGTTTCAACAAAATAGTAATTGTAATTTGAAGTTGGAAGAGAGGTTTGGAAAATGTTTTCCTTAAAGTTTGAAGGGAAGTCATTTTCCTTAAATTTGAGGAAAATGAGTTGATTTGGAAAATATTTTCCAAAACATTTAACCAACCAAACATGAGAAAACTTTCGTACCAAACACACCCCTAGAGAGGAGGAGTAGTTTAGCAGTGCCTAAAGGTTATATTATTTAAAACCTTAAGGCCAGAAAGTTAGTTTTAAAGGGATGCATCTATCACTTCGTTTGAGTTAATGACTAGTATTCAGAGACCACCTATTAAGTAAGTTTTAGTTCCAAGTGAGTTTTCAGAGGTATTTTAGATGATTTTTCAAAAGTCCCTCTTGAGAAAGAAATAGACTTTAGAAGAGATATTTTCCCCAATACTCAACCCATTCTATTTTGCCATATAGAATGGATCAAACTGAGTTAAAAGAGCAGTTGAGAGATCTTCTTGAAAAGGATTTCAACAGACCAAGTGTCTCACATTGGGGAGCTCTAGTCTTATTCATGAGGAAGATATATGGTTTCCTTAATATGTGTATCGATAACCATAAGTTAAACAAGGTCACCATAAAGAATAAGTTTCCCTTTCCAATAAGTGATGACTTTTTCGACCAACCTCATGGTGCCACTTGTTTCTCTATGATAAACCTCAGATCTAGCTATCAATAGTTGAATGTGAATGAAAGTGACATCCCGAAGACAATATTCAGGACCCGCTATGGTCATTATGATTTCCTTGTAATGTCTTTTGGTTTGACTAACACTCCTGCAACATTCATGAATCTTATGAACATAGTATTTAAGCAGTATCTTGAAATGTTTGTTATCATATTTATTGATGACACATTGATATATTCGAAGAATGGGGAGGATCATACTAGTCATCTCAAAATAGTCCTCTTAACTCTCAAGGATCGAGAGTTGTATGCCAAGTTTTCTAAGTGTGAGTTCTAGCTTGGGTCTGTGGTATTCTTAGGCCATATATTGTCTGGCGATGGAATTTGAGTTCATACTAAGAAGATTAAAGCAGTGCAGAATTGGCTCAAACCTACATCTCTAACTAATATAAGGAGTATTTTTGGATTGGCCGGTTACTACAGAAGTTTCGTCGACGGGTTTTCATCTATTTCATCCATATTGACTAAGAAACTAGCTATGCTTGAATGGTCTAAAGCTTTTGAGAAAAGCTTTTAGGAATTAAAAACTCGATTAATGACTACTCCCGTGTAAAAAGGGTTTTGTTGTTAATTATAATTCGTCCAGATTTGGACTTTGTTATGTATTGATGAAGAATGGTAAGGTTATAGCATGTGCCTCCAGACAACTTAAGATTCACGAGAAGAACTACCTGACTCATGATCTCGAATTGGCAGCAATAATTTTTGCTCTCAAGATATGGTGTCACTATCTCTATGGCATTCACGTTGATGTATTCACCGACCACAAGAGTCTCTAGTAGGTTCTCAGTTAGAAGGAGCTAAATCTTGGATAAAGAAGATGGCTAGAACTATTCAAGGATTTTGATATGAGTATTATATACCATCTAGGTAAGGCAAATGTTGTTGCTGATGCCTTGAGCAAGTTGTCCATGGGAGTACTACTCATGTCGAGGAAGGAAAGAAAGAAAGAATTGGCTAAGGAAGTTCAGATACTTGTACATCTAGGAGTTTGTTTGTTAGATTCCAGTGAACGTGGGGTTGTCCTGATGAATGGGGAAGAATCATAGTTTATGTTAGAAGTAAAGGATAAATAGGAAAAATATTCTATTTTACTTGAGCTTAAGGTAAATGTGCTCAAGTAGAAACCGATGGTCTTTGCACAAGCAGGAGATGGTGTGTTAAGGTATCAAGGTAAGTTATGGGTTCCAAATATGGATGAACTCCCACAAAGAATTATGGAAGAAGACCATAGTTCCCGATATTCGATTCATTCAGGTTCCACCAAGATGTACCATGACTTGAAATAAGTCTGTTGGTGGAGTGGCATGAATAGTGGCATAGCCGAGTTTGTTTCTAAGTGCAAAAATTGCTCCCAAAGTCAAAGTTGAGCATCAATTGCCATGTGGTGTGTCTTAGATTATTACCCTTCCAAAGTGGAAATTGAAGATTATTAATATGGACTTCATTACGGGCTTACTACAATCTCGCAAACATCATGATTCCATTTGGATGATTGTGGATCGGATGGCCAAACCAGCCCATTTCTTACCAATAAAGACTACCAATATAGCAGAAGATTATGCAAATGTCTACATTAGTGAGATAGGTCGACAACATGGAGTTCCCTTGTACATCATCTTAGATAGAGGTGCTCAATTTACCGTAGAGTTTTGGAAATCAATTAAGAAATGTTTGGGTTCGAAGGTGAACCTTCCTACTGCTTGTCTTCCCAGGCTGATGGTCAAGCAAAGCGCACAATTCAAACCTTAGAGGACACGCTGATAGATTTTGTTTTGGATTTCAAAGGTCATTGGGATGACCAGTTGCTTTTTATTATGTTTGGATACAATAATAGTTACCATTCCAGCATTCTGATGGCTCTGTTTGAAGCTCTATATGGGCGAAGGGGTAGATCTTCTATTGGTTGGTTTCAGGTTGGTGAAGCTGAGTTGATATGACCAGATTTGGTTCATCAAACCATGGTGAAGGTCAGGACAATTCAGGAGAGGTTGAAAATAGCAAAGAGTCGTCATAAATACTATACTAATGTTGGAAGAAGAGATTTGGAGTTTAAGGTTGATGATTGGGTATATTATAAAAGTTTCACCAATGGAGGTATTATGAGGTTTGGTAAGAAAGAGTACTTCAGCCCCCGATACATTTATCCTTATCGAATATCCAAGAGGATTGCTAATGTAGCTTATGAGTTGGAGCTACAACCAGAGTTAGCAACAGTTTATCCAATATTCCATATTTCTATGCTAAATAAGTGTTTTAGTGATCCTACACTTAATGTGCCTATTAAGAGTATTGGAGTAAAGGATAATCAATCATATGAGGGGATTCCAATTAGGATCTTTGATCGTCAGGTTCGCAGGTGGAGAACTAAAGATGTTGCATCATTCAAAATCTTGTGGAGGACCCAATTTGTTGAGGAAGCTACTAGGGAAATGGTGGAGGATATTAAGAACAGATACCCTAACCTCTTTCCCTCCGAATCAATTCCAAACCAAGGTACTAACTATTTGTAAAATACTCTTTAAGTTGATATGTTGAATTTATGTTATTTTCATATTTTGTGCTTTGTGTTGAGTTATTAGACACTTTCCCACCCCATTTATACTTAGTTTGGTCTAATTTGAAGATGCATTTTCCCAAGGGGGAGCTATTGTAAGACCTAGAAAATTGGAACTTGGAATGTTAAAGAGAAAAGTCTTTCGTTGAGTGCAAGATAATGTATACAGAAGGTTGTACGGTCCGTACACGGTGTCATGGGCCGTACCACCAACCGTGGGGAAAGTTAAAACTTGAAGATCTTTCACGAACAATTTCACGGGCCATGAAGAGGTCCATGACCCGTCACCCAACTTATGAAACCTAACCTGAAACTCGGGAAGGTTCCCG
Organism: Solanum lignicaule; assembly: GCA_029582545.1. NCBI lineage: Eukaryota > Viridiplantae > Streptophyta > Magnoliopsida > Solanales > Solanaceae > Solanum > Solanum lignicaule. The sequence continues at coordinate 4,271 of JAJOOF010020703.1, forward strand.
AACACTTGGATGGTGCGTGAATCTTTGTATGGACTATGATGTCGTTCGTGAAAGGAACCCATCAACTTTTGAGTTTTGGGTCAACTTCAAACGATCATAACTCTCAGCACATAATGAATTACATGACCCCTGACCTATCAAATTAAAGGTCTTTGATTCCTCCTTTTGTTTTCCCAAAGTTTGCCTCATTTCGAGTTTGGAGTAAAATGGTATGCCATTTAAGTGAAGCCTTGTCAGATAGTCAAAGTTTCACAGATGGCTATATGGCTACTGAAATTTTTCACGGAACATGGAGCCTTCAATGGTCTGTGAAACCTCCCTTTTAAGGCACCTCGACATATTTTAGGTTGGATCATTTTGGCCTTTCCCATATACCTTTGGTACTAAAACTATGTTGCCTTAACCCCTATTCTAAGCCTAAACCATGAAATTTTACATAATTAAGGGTTTAGAAAGTGTTAATTAGTTGTTTTTAACGTTCATTAAGACTTCAAGTCGTTAGAACAAGGTTCCAAGAGGAGAAAAGTTAGGGTTCAACCGTTCTTTAGGTTTCATCAATTTCACCAAAGAATTTCGTTCTTCCAGGTATATAAGGCTATCATAGTCTTGGACTAGTTATTCCTCAAACCCTACATATACTTTCAAATCACTAAAAGAGTAATATAGGGCTCTATTCTTAGATTTGAATATTCTTGAGATGAGTTGATATTGAGTTGTGAATTCTTGAGTTTGTGATTATTAAATTCCTATTTCTAATCATTAATTTTCATACATTGAGTATTGTGATTATTTAGTTTGTTGTTTATATCTTTTTTTCAGCATGAACCCTCTTTTTGAGTATTCATTGAATTGTTATTGAGAATCTTTTAAACAAAGCATAATTGTTTAAACTATGTTTTGAGGAAGTAAAGAAGACATTGACAAAGAGTATAAGGGAACTAAGTATTTCCCAAATGTTTCATTTTTATATAAAGAAAAAGAGTATACGTTTTGAGAAAAATTAAAAGAGTTTTTAGGAAAATTTAGTGCAAAGAAGTTTCCTCTTAAAGAACCCTTGAGAAAACAAGAATGTATTTTTACATTGAGCAAAGAGAAACCTTGTTTTCTAAATGAGCAATGAGTTTCAGAGATATTTCAGAGCAATTACCTCCTTTTAGAGGAAAGTTTGAGTGATTTTCTCAAAGCAGAGGAATAATATGTTTTTATACGTTTGAGCAAGAGTATATATTATTGGGAGTAGTATTGAGCACCAATATGGGGTAGAGTTCAGAAAACTCACAACCCTCATAAACCATGTCTTGCCAACATGGGTACAAGATCATACCTTTTAGATAAATCCTTAGTGCATTCGGGCAAAGCTTTGTGGATCCACTTAGTTGAGAGTTCCTATATCCCGACACGATATAGGATAGTTCTGACAGTGTGGACAACACACTGTATCATCAATTATGGTTGTTGTGCTTGTCGGTTAGAGAATCTTTCAATAGAGTTGAAGTGCATTTTAAATTTATCACTTATTATGTTGAAGTTCAGAGATCAGAAAGTATTTTGTAAAGTTAAATGATTTCAATCCTTTAATTGTTTAAATTCAATTGAGTGTATGATATATCTATTGCAGTCGTTTCATTCAGCTATTTCTCCCAGCTACATTACATACCCGTGCATTTAACGTACTGATTTCATTCGATCTGCATCTTTTCTTATGGAGATACAGGTTTTTAGGATCATTAACAAGCATTTCGTTGAGATCACTTTGTGTTTTACATTACTTTGGTGAGCCTCCTTGGTTTCCTATGGATTTCACATTTATTTTCCTGTTACTATTGAGTTGGCATGAGTCTTGTCCCGACATCTATCCTAGTATAAGAGGCTTCATCGAAAGTTAGAGTTAACGAGTCTCTATGTATTTCCCCTTTTTTATGTTTTACAAATTGTTTTATTTATAACACTGAGTACTTTGTGACATTCTTGTTAAGTTTTACTTTGAGATTGAATTATGTTCTAAGCCCATTATTGCTTGAGTGAGTCTTCCACTAATTAGTCATCTTAATATTGAGTAGTCTATTAAGAGATTTTTAATGCACATCTTATCATTCCTATGCACATTCATATTTAGTCATCTTATATATAATCATAAAACAAATATGAGGCATATTTTTTTACTTTTATTCTATTTTTAAAATAAAAAACTCTCTTCATACATTATAATCATTATTTCTATAATAGTAAAAAATATCTTATCGACAAAATTTATCTTGAATTACCTATCATTTTTGGCATTAATATAAGACTCAACTAAAAAAAGGAAAATTAACATAAGAAGTTGTTCAATAAAGCACATTATAATCGAAGGAACTTTACAAAAGCTTATCACAATAACATCAACTTTTGATTCTTGGGATGTGATAAAGGATATGTGAACTTCCATTAACTATGCATCTTCATCACCATCCACTTTGTACTGCTTATTCATATTCAAGTAGCAAATATGAAAAGAAAATTGGTTAGATCTTTTGTTAATTAAATACTTGTATGAAGTGATGAAGAAGGTTTCCAAAAAGATGTAAATTACCCGCTTATTAAAATATATACATACATATAGTTAAACTTCTATTATTAAAAAATCTATATTTAGTAAGCATGCATTGAACGCTACACCTACTAAATTACAACATCTAGAAACAAAGATAAAATTAGACCGCTATTGCATACACAATAGTTTGATACAATAAGTATGGATACATTTTCCAGGTATATGAAACTAAAGATTAGGCATATATTTGATATATATATATATATATATATGTTGGTGTGACATTTTAATATTAATGAAAATATATTTTATGTGACATTATTTATCATGGTATGTCTATTAGTGGACATTACATTTGTGCCTCTTTACTCTCATCAATTGTGAAACATATGAGTATTATTGTATTGTATTTATATTGAGATTAGTGTAGTGAAAGAGAGAGTAGAGACATAGAAAAATAGTCTATGTCTTCAACTATATTCACTATACAAAAGAGCATAATTATATGTTGAAGGAAGGTGTTTTTATGGGGAGCTTTGAACTCTTCAAATAATCTAGAGTTGGTTGAGTTGTACACGTTGTTGGGTTGTTGTATCATTGAGGGGACAAATTAAGAGATATAATGCTGGATCGGTGTAGATTATGTTGTTGTGGGATTAAATCTCCTTAAAGACAACGAGATGTCCATGACTCAGCCTAAAGATTTATTTATTCATTTTCTGTTCATTTTATTTCAACTGTAATTTATTCTATGTGTTGTATATTACACCAACAATTTTAAGGAGATTCATGTTTTATTACAATTTGAAAAAGTGCAGATAACATGAAAGGGATCTCAATATGATTCTGCTCAAACGTCGCTCTCTTCAGGAGATGGAAGAGAAGAGAAGTACGGGTAAAGTATTTTTCTACTAGTTCACTTCAAGTGGAGAAAAGGTAAAGGAAAAAAACTTTTTTACCTAGTACTTACATGAATAAAGTGATTCTACTTTTCATGAAAAAATGATATTTAAAATCTAAAAATATTGGGGGCTCATGAAATGAGATAAAAAGTCATTGTAAAAAAAAAATGATTTTTTCATCTTTGAGAAATGCTCTAAAAAGGGTATTACAAGTGCATATATTTACTATGGAATAAATCACATGTTATTTTTTTTGGCTATAATGAGTTAATTTTTGGCTCTAACATGAGAGTTATAAATAAATTATGAGAAGAATGTTGAGTAGTCATTTAACATGAAATGTTTTGGTGAGAAAAGTTTCATTCTTGGAATGAAAAGAATACCATAAAACATGTGACAAAATTTTCCTTGTCAAGTCACAAAATGTTGAAAACATTGTGAAACACAATTTTATTGGTTGTGTGAGTCTTGCAACTAAGTTTGATTCAATTATAAAAATTGCGTGACAAAGAAAGAAGGAGTTTGCTAGCCCAATAAAATAATATGAGATATGTGACTAATTGCACTTTATAGGATATTTTGTATAAAGTATAGCATATACAAGCAAATCAAGTTAATTTACTTGGTACGAAATTTGGTGGCTTGTTTTATGGGAAAAAATATTATGCTATACTTAAAAGTTTCATTGGTGCAGATAAATAAAATTTGATGATATTTGATGGAAGTGAGAAAAGAAAATTATATTGCTTGTTAATTCTACTTTGGAGGTTGAAGTAAAAAAGTTAAGCTTCAACTAGTGAAACAGTGAATTGATTTTACTATCAAACACTTTATTTAGAGAAATTATTTGTCTAATTTAAATTAATTCTGATAGCACCAATAAAATGGTTGAATAAAAAATCGTTATTAAAACAGTAAACTCAGACTTATGAGAAAAAATACAATATTGTGATACATATTGGTAACTGGTCTACCATTAATGTTAATTGTGTTAATATTTATGACAATCTTGCAGCTTTATAAACTAAGGCCCTAGCAAGATAAAGGGTGGGTCTGAAGCACATCGAGGGGGATGAAATTGAAGCTCATAAAATCTGAGTGATATATGAGGAAACCCAACCAGGGACTATAACCATGTTCAATGGAAAGAATGGATCATATGATGGATTGTAGTGAAACACACTATTACAAATTTATTCAATCCTTATGATGTGAGAGAATTTATCCTGTAATGATTTGTAGAGGTTGAGTCTTGATCTCTTAATGAAAGTTTATATCTAGTATGAGTGTGATGTCAAATTATAGGAGCATTTTTGACTGATTTCACCTATGTGAGCTTGAAAGTAGGCCACTTTCTATGAGAATGGGCTTGTTCTAAAAAACGCTCATGAAAACTAGGATAACACATGGTCGTAATGTGTTGGCTAAAAACAAGCTTATGTCAACATCTTGATTGTTGTATGCAAGAAATGATACTTTATTTCCCTTAAGCAGTCATAGTTCAAGTATGAGACCACTACTGACTCTGGAGTAAAGATTATTGTTTTAATAAGTGACAGTTCAATGCATAGAACACCATTATTATGCATATTTGTCTACCTTCAACTAAGTTGTCAAGAACAACCTTATCTTAATATTAAAATGAGTGGAGGATTGTTTGGTGTGAAATTTTAATATTAATGAACATATATTATATGTCACATTATGTATCATGTAATGTTTATTGGTGGAAATTACATTTGTGCCTCTTTACTCTCATCAATTATGCAACAAAGTGGTCATTAGTTGTTAGTAACTTATGTAACCACCAATAAACAAATGAGCATGATTTAGAGATAATTCTGAGTCCTGCACTTCTATATACTCTCAATATAGTTGTAGAGAAAGCAACAACACTAGTTTAGGAGATTGTTGTACTTGCACAAACTTCATCAAATATGATCACACAGATTATCTGTGGGTCTAGCATGTTGGTGATGTTGATCCGTAGATAGATGAGGTTTACGAGACAATGATAATTTTTAGGTCGGTGAAGATTGGAGATGAGCATATGCTAAAGGTTCACTAAGATGAAGCCTCTGTGGTTCTATACTACTCATTCTAAGGACACTTAAAAGTTTAATTATACGTTATCTTAACTATTTATTATTCATATTTAATACATAATCTTAGTATTGAGATTTCAATTTAAAGAATTGTATTACACATGTTATCCTTAGATATGCATTTAGACTTAGACATCTAAAGTCTTAAAAAGACAAAAGAATCCTTAGACGAGTTAGATAACTTTATCTTTCTTCCATAAGAGAACTTACATTTAAAAAGTTATTCCAAAATGCATCAAAAGATTTCTCTAAATGTCTTAAAAGGAAAAAAATAATTTAAGATCCTTAAAATATGTATGCTAGACAACGAAGGAAATTTTAAAAGCGTACCTCTAAAACATCAGCTTGAGGTGCGAAACACGATATCGGAAGTGCCAGTATTTCATCTGCACAATTTACTTTGTGTTGCTTATCCATATTGTAGTAGAAATGTAAAACAGATAGTAGTTCAATATTTTTTAAATTTTCATCAATATGATCATGCTAATTTAATATCTACTAATCTAAGGTTTTCATCTCGGTATAAATGGTTCAGAAAACTTTCATATATGATGAATTTAAACAAGGAAAGATGTTTGTGATTTTTCATTACTTGATTTTCTAGCAAGGTGATATCATAGTAATGTTCCCAATCCTTGATTATTTAGATATGAAACAAAATATTTATTTGTTAATACTTGAAAAGATCATTCTCTTCTGTTAAATTTATAACAATGAATAATATCATATGGATGAAAGTTATCTTGCATGACCTACTAGTTTTTTATATGAATGCAAATTTTCACTCTTTTGAAAATCTATCTATATGTATTTCTCTCTACGTTGAAAAAAAAATAAAATATATATATATATATATAGTATACTAGTACAAAATAAGAAATACTTGGTTAAATATTTTGAAAGACGAAAATATTTGTGAAGAAATAGAGAAGGTTTTAAAAAAAAAAAAAGATGAAACTTACTAGCTCACTAGTTATTATTATTTATGTCAGAAGTAAAATCTTAAAACTTAATCAATGTGCTAGAAATCTACATATATATAATAGGAGAAGAAAAAATGCCACATGTCAGCACCACAAATTTTCAGAATTTCAAACTATAAATAATTAAATATTATATGACTAATTCAATATTATAAATTTTAAATAAAAATTCACATGTCAAATAATGAAAAATGTCAGCATTTTTATAAACAATTTTAATATTTTTTTAAAATTCAATTTATAAATTAGTAAAAGATAGATTTTTTTATTTTAATCTGGACATATTTACTATTTTTAAAAAATATTTATACACATTTTTTTTTTAAAAGGCAGTTCTATAAATGACAAATGCCATCAAATTAGATGAATACTGACAAATGTCAGCACCCAAAAAAAGTGTATGTTTTATTTTAAAGTTCAACTATAAATTTGTAAATTTTTTTTTTTTGAAAAGTAATCATTTAATGTTTGGTATCTTTGAAGAACATATCCTCATCGCACATAAATTAAGGTAAATTTTTGTCAGCATTAATTGTATATATCAAATCAAAACATTATATGTAATTATACATGCCCTTTTTAAACTCAATAATAATTCGTATTAATTTTTTTAAGTTTAAAAAATGGTATATTTTAAAATATCCGCGCAACACGCGGATACGTATTCTAGTTAGAATAACAAAACAGAAAGCCAAAGTTAAAGATCTTTCTCTGTCAATCTTATGCATTATGTAACAAGATTTATTATTGGTGTGGTCATGCATCTTAGACAATCCACTTAATTCATTGGAAGATTGATAAAATTTTAGCCTTATCACCAATTATATTAAACTTTCACCCATAGCCACAATTATTTCTCTTTTGATGGTCAGACATAAGATGATAAATCTCCTTTATTTGAACTTGCATTCATGAAGTAAAAAAAAATATTGTTAGACAAAGAGGAAAAAATAAAAGCTTAGATCCATAAAAAATGATGTGTTTCGATCTGTGATCACACATCTCTGAATATTCATTGAATTAGTGATAAAAAAACTCATCGTAATTTCATATTTCTTTCTAAACAAATTGAGAATTTTTGGGAATATCAATTTTAATAACTTCTCACTCTAAGGAAATTATTAAAAATGTTACCACATTTAGATCTATCACAAATTACATTTATTCCCATCATACCATTAGGTATTTCTTTTTAAATTTTTGTGAGACCCAAAGGCTTGTGACATTTTCGATTAATTATAATAAACATTTGTTCATAATACCCTTTGTTGTCTATAAATAAAGGGATTTCTCACATTTTTTAAATTGAATTTTAAGAACTTCAGAACTTCTTATTCCTCTTGATAAATAAATTTGAGTTTTCTTTAATGTCGTTTAGTGCTTAACTGACACCAGGTTTTTAGGTACCGAAACATCATGATTAAGACCATTCTATTGAGGGAGAATATTTACCATTAACCTCAGGTACTTGAGGAGAATAATTTCCTTAAGGAGGGTGGGGGGGGGGGGGCGTGGAGCTTCAATTTAGCGGATTGAGAGCGCACATGATCGGCTACGAGGTAGGCCACAATCTACTTTCTTTTGGATTGTGTTCCATGATATAATTCATAGTATAGATTGTTCCCCAACCATTCAGTCACCCCTCTCACTACAAGTAGCATTACCTTGGAACCCATACACTCTATCTCAAGTCATCCACCACCTCCACTATCTAGTTCATTCCACTCTCGTATTAGATCATAACCTAACCTCTTCTATCAAATAGAGATATTCTGAATACTAGGTCACTACTAACGTTGTTAACTAGACTACTATTCTCCCTTAAACACTCATTCCAACTCCTAGTCCCTACAAAATTTAATCAAACAGATAACATACAATTATAATCACTATCAGAAACATAACCCTCACTCCGAGTCCTCACATAGACTTAACATTCACTATTCACATGATCCAAAACTCTACAACAAGCTATAACTGAATCATCACATCCTTCAAATAACCAAACCTCTAAGGATCCCTCAAACATCACTACAGTATTTAGTATGCTCCCTACTATATAAAAGAACTACCCAAGCATTTAAATTCAACCACCCAACAACTTAAGGACCAACATATGATAACTATAACAAAATAAATAAGCCCGGTACACTCACAAAACAAAAATTTAATAATCACGTCATTAAAAAATAAAATTGGTTCTCTCATGGAATAGACACACTAACTATTAGTGCACCTGACGTGGTACCCATGTCAATCGTTCATACGTATCATTGTGGTACCCGAGACAATAAATACGGATATCCCCATTCTAGGCATGGTACCCGAGCAAACTGCTAGTATATACCTAGCATGGTATTTTAGCAAATCGTGAGAAATATCTTTTACTAGAAGTGGTACCCGAGTCAACCATCAATCATATACATCATAATCACAATGAATAAAAAATACACTTGTACACCAAAGTAATCATATCATTGCATACTATTGGAAATATTCATCAAAGAGATGGTGTTCATTCCTTTTCTAAAATCATATATCATGCATGCAATACTATCAAAACTTTTGACAAGCATATATCACATAAACAGAAAAATAAACAACCATCACCTACCTGAAAAAACCATTTCCCAAATCATTCCCCGTTGAAAATTTGATTAACCATAGTCATTTATTATAGGATAACACCCATCATACATCATAAGATCAATGGAAAATCGACATTCCTTTGTTATTTTGATGAATTTACTTTCTTGGATGACCATCTAATTAGTAAAGCAAATTATATTTGTTTTTGAAGTATTTCAATTGGTAAATATTAGTTTAGGACACTTACAAGATTATTTTCTCTGGAAGTGAATATGTAACTATCAGAATTTGTGTTGTTGATTGTTGAAAACCTGCACAAATCAAATGAATTTTCTTTATCTAGAGTCCAATGTCCTAAGAAGAAGTAGAACATTCGTTTGTGTTTTAGATAGATAACCATAGCTGTTTAATGTGGTGGAAAGAAACCCCCCTCTTTTTATACACCTATAATGGTGTATTTATACACCTAGGGTTAAGGTTAAGGATCACTAATGGGCTAATCAAATTATTGGTGGACCTGACCCAATTATTATTGGTATATCGACACACTAGGAAAACAAAAGCCTTATATTTGCTCCTTTTAATACAACATTTAAATAATTACCTAACAAAGCTACCATATTACCTAATTCTACCCAATTCCCTATTTCACACATAATAAGAAATTGTATTTTGACAAAATAAAGTGTGTCGCCTATATTATTGATGTTTATGTCCCACGACATTACTATAGCAATTTAGCATGATTTAATTTTAATTTCTTCAAGTTCAAATTATAGATTTCCCTAAATTCACACATTTTGGGATTATTCATATCAGGTAAATATTATTAACGGTAAGTCTATCAATGTATTTCTTTTTTCAACGACAGGATTGTTGTTGAAGGATAATTATCCAAACATAAAGTATAAAAAATGTATGCGATTTCTTTAATGTATCTACTGTGTCATGATATATTTTGTATAAAAAAGGTATCATGATACATCATATATAGGACAGGTATCATGATATGTCATGTATTGGAAATGTATCATTATGTAATGTATCAAAAAGGTATGATGATACATCATATATTGGAAAGGTATCATGATACATCATGTATTGGAAAGGTGCCATTATGCAATATATCATAAAGGCATCAATACACCATCTATCATAATTATATTATGATGTAATTTATCTGAAAGGTATGAATATGATACATCATATTTCATAAAGGTATCATGATACATCATATATCATAAAGGTACCATGATATCATCAACTATAGAATCTAGGTAACTGTTCTCTACATTTCAAATCTCGAAATGTCATATCTCAACTTAAATGGTTCACATAGTTGATGTACCACAATAACATCTAACTTTTATACTCTAATTCACAACCCCCAATTAAAAGAAAAAGAAAACTAAACTAATGGGATAAATAAAAACCATCATTTAAAAAAAAATTGAGATAGATTATTACTGGTATATCTATTTGTCATGACCCAATTCCTCGAGTCATGATGACACCTACTATAACCCTCTAGTAGGTAAGCCAACCCGTAATCCAAAACAACAAGTAATAGATATAAGGGTAGAAACAAATCAGAAGCAGTAAATGAATAATAGAAATTGAATAACAAACAGAAGCAAACCAAAATGATATTTATACAAAAGATCCCTCCTAGAACTGTGAAGTCACAAGTACGGATTTGTATAAACATTAGAGTTTTAAGTCACAACAATGGACCCAAATAAAAGCTTGTCTCAAAAAGTGAAAGACTAGCTATCAAATAAAGGTAGTGGTCAGTAAGTACTAGACATAAAGTACTTACCTTCACCTTAGAACATAAGCTCCAACGGGCTTGAATGATCAACGCCGGTGGCATGTAATCAGGCTTACATCACGGAACATATGCAGAGTGTAGCATTAGTATCAAATTAACATGTACTCAGTAGGTATCATAGGCCGACTAACTCATAAGGGGAGTGTAGACAAGAGCAAGAGGGAGTCAAGCCAGCTATTGTGGTTGTGCCATTTGGTGGGCAAAAGTACTCTACTGACAATGAAAAGATGATAGTAGACCAGACGAGACCACTACCATAACACCTGAATAAGTATGAAAATTAAAAGCAATATGAAATGATATAATATAAACATAGAAGATGTCAAAGTGGAATTTAAAAGAAATGCAAATAAATGTACTAATAACAGAAAAAGAACTAAGTTCAACTAACTAAACATAACTTACCCACATAAGGCCAAAAGGTAAACGCATGCGCAAGTTTAAGTAAAAACTAGAACAGACCCCCATAAGTCCGACAAGTGTACATTATGGCTAAATCTATTAAGAGAAAGACGTTGCCCATACCTCAAACTGTAGATAACCCCCAAGTAACAAATAAGAGCCTCCTAAAGATAAGGAGTACATATCCTAAACCTCAAACCGCAGGTGGTCTCTCAAGGGGCAATATGTTGAAGCTAGAGTGTATCAACACCTTAGAGGATAAAGGTCAGCATGACTAGACCTTGAATCATCGATTATAATGGCTTCCAAAGGACCTCATTTAAAGTCATCATCACAGAACCACCGTGGAATGACGTCTACTGGTAGATAATAAACACAGTACTCCAAGCTCGAACCAACTCCAGTGCCCAATGGTCAAGCAAATCCTGAAATCCCAAATGCAATTCACAGGGCTATAGAAAGAAAGAGAGTGATTAGAAGGTGATTAAAGTTGAGCCCTCGCCTAATTGAAGGTTTATTTCTATTAGACTCAAGTATGCTACATAAGTCCATAGGGAGCTAACCATATGAAATGATGTCGAAATAGAAGAAGGCCAAACGGCTCCAAATATAGCACAATTATGGCTAGTGCTAGTCTAATCCTAGACTAAGGTCAAACATGCTCAAACAATCAACAATAAAATCAATTGAGGTCAACCACAAGGTAAGGGTAATCACATACCACAATCAACATATTCGTAATCTTGAAAATCCCAAAATACGCCTAAAACATCATATCTAACAAACTAACATGATCAACTAGGTTTCAATCCACAATTACCACAAATAAATATCATTTCAGATATTCAAGCTCAATCTAAGGAATGGAAAGTCGTAGCCTACCTTTAGGCTAACCACAATTCGAGGCTCAGAATGGTGGAAACCAACACCATGCGACAATTCACAGTTTAAAGAATAACAAACAAGTTAAGTTTGTCCCAAAATAGAGGAAAAGACCACAAATAAAAACTCTCTGACACTTCCCAATAACACACCAAGGTGGCCTTGCACTTTTCGAACATAGTGGAGTTCAAATAACCAAAATCTAGGATATATTAGAGGATAAATCGCAAAAGGAAAATTATAATTCCTTGTTGATCATGTCTGGTCTTTAAATAAAGAATAGACAAAAATTCTACTTCGGGAATGCGGAAAGAGGGGCCTGAAAACGTGGAGAATCAACAGTTAACCCTTCTCAAATGCGACGAAAGCCTTACAAATGTTAAGGGTAAAGAACCAAGGTCATGTGAATGTGGTAGGGACCCATGAACGCATATAGGAGGGAACTAACCCATCGCCAATGAATCATGGACCCTAGGAATATCGTGACCAGATTCATTGGTCTTTGCACAAGTGCAGGCAAATTATTGATTGTACCAACTGATGGAAATCAACTGGTTTTGACAACGCAAAATCTCCAATGGGGTTCTTGTAATTTATTCAAAACCTTATGCATGCAAACGAGATATGCAAATTTGTAAAATTAAACATTCCAAACTCAACGGAGTAGCAAAACTTCCACTGGCGTCAGTCCCATTATCATCAACACCTTGTAAACCTCATCAATAAACTCTTGAGGATCTTCCTCAACCTTAGAACCATGAAAATCCGTAGGATTCATTCTATTGAAGTCCCTTACTCTAGTTTCCGCCATACCCACATTTGGGTTCATGGGAACCGCCACCTCCCTATTGGGTTGGGCCATCATGGCTTGAGCCAATACCTGAAAAGTAGCCCTAAACTTTGCATTAGTTAGTTGCTCGACCAAAGGGTCGATCAGAGTTTGAGAAGCTTCAGGAGGAGGTTCATGTTCCGCATTCTCCTTCATATTCCTTCTAGCATAAGCTCTTTGAGTAGCCATATCTTGTAGAGCATCATATAGGGATTAAGAGAGATACTTTATAGAGTAAAACTCTATGGCACGACTTAAGAGTAATGAAGAAGAGGAGTTTCCTAAACATCTGGTAGACTCTCATTCATAAATGAGGCGAGCTTCACACTCATGAAAAAGACTCTACTCGACGTGGCATAGTATAAATCCTAGGACCATTCTAAATCTTGTGCTTTGATTTCCAAGTTTGTCACGACCTAAGGGTATACACTAGATGTAACACGGTGTATAGGACCCCGAGAGGCTCCATACAATCCACTTAGCATTCATAACCTAAGAAATAGAACATCAGAGATAAAGAAGTACATTTCATGTTCTAAACATTTTATAAAATTAAAGCGGAAGACTAAATATTTCTCTCAATAGCCATCTTATACAATATAATGATATATGGCCTATCCGATACATCTTGTTGAAAAGTGAAAATAAGAAAGGAACTGAAAACAATGAAAACCTGTCCTCGAAGCATGAGGACTCACCCAAGCTCAGAAATCTCGCAATCAACCACTAGCCACAAAATTGAGGACCTTGACTGTCAGACCCTACATTTGGGGAAACGTAGGCAAGAGTATGCGTTTGTACAAAATAATGTACCACGTATGATAGCAATGCATAAAACATATAAATCATTCTAACATAGGCGATTTCATGACATGCAATTGACAAAGCTAAAACTTGATAAAAAAGGGTTAGAAAGCATATGTCATAAAACATGGTCAATGCAAACTAACATATTTAAAACCTTTATATTCATGTGAGATACTTCTTAAAGCAACCCTAGTTCATTATTATTATTGTGGGAAGTAGCCTTAACCGGCATAGAAATCATGGAGTTCAAGCTTAAGTGGATTCAACTAGCTAATGTCTATCTAGACAATCATCCTATGGGGGCACATAGGTAAGGGATAAGGAGATTTCTTCTAAAAACCAACCTCTACTAACGAGAGAGCCTCCATCTCAATATCCTCTTGGTGCTAACCATAATTCCCGCAGAGTAGTCATTTTCGTAACTCGTTCTTATTATCCATTGAAGGGCACGTCATCTTGCTAATCCAAGCTAAGTTTCATTGGATATCTATTTATCTTTGATTCATTTAGGTGAGAAAACCTTTCAATCTTAGAATCCTTACTATGTGAGAAAACCTTTCACAATCATACTTTCATGTGTATGAGAAATCCTTTGAACAACACAACAACAACATCATCACTGATACTTCACTCTCAAAGCATCCTTAAATTTTTTCATATATTTCCTAAGAACATGCATTGTTCCATAATTTAGACTTTCAAGGTTTAAACCCCACTTTCGATCATATTTATCTAGAAAACATGGGTTACACATGGGTTCATGGAAATTCATCATAATTTCATGTAATTCTATCAATTCATGCTTGATTTCACAAAACTCTTCTTTCATAATCCAAGACCCACATTATATGCTCATAACTAGTAAAACATAGGGATTACATGGGTTCATAGGGGAATCATCATAAAATCATAGTATTTCATAAAATCATGCATAAGAGATCATAATTTAATCATTTAATTCAATAATCAAGAGAACCCATTGAATTGAAGAAAATCCTCACTCAGTTGGGGATTTCTAACTTTGAAATAGGAAAATTTGGGAACTCCATGAATGGAAGGAATCCATGGATGAAAATTATCATACCTTACTATCAAAGAAGAAAATAATTGAAAAATGAAGCCTTGATCTGGAACCATAGATTGAATCATCTTCTTCAACCTTCTACAGAGAGAAATACCTTTGGAAGAGAAAAACTTATCTTCTATTGGTGAGTTTGAAGATATTGAAGTGAATAAATTAATTTGGGGTTAAAATCACTTAAATAGGGGTTTTAGGCATGGTAAAAATGACTTAGTATTAAGATGAAACAATTAGGAAAACACCCAACGACCTTTAGAATAACTTTCGGCCTTCAACATACTGGCCTTGACTAATGGACCGTGGTTTGAGCGATAGCCCATCCTGCACATCCGTCATCTCCATACTGGACAATGGGGCCATGATCCACGGACCACACTCCACGAACCATGGGCCCAACGACAGTTCGTTGGTCATGAACCGAAGTTTAACTGGAGAAATGAACAACTTAATCCGCAATAAAAATAAGGTTTTAAAAATTACTATCAGAATAAAGCGGAACATGTGACTACTCTCTGTCAGAAAGCCTCTACTACTGGTGAGCTGCTAGGACAAGTCCCAAGACAATTCTAAATAGTGAAATATTGAATAAGCAAACTAAGTACGGATATGAACCTGAACTACAAGCCCTCGAATGAGGAGGACTCACCAAACTGGTTAGATGGGTGTCCAACCAACTAACCACAGACTGAAGAGGGGGCTACAGAATCTACATCATCAAATGATGATGCACAAAGAAGTATGTAATCAGGCCTATGGAACGTACTGAGTATGTCAGATGTGAATAAGGAAAATAATGCATACTTAAAAGCATGCTTAAAACTGATATCATGAACATGTCATAGCAAAACATTTGTTGAAGCATAACTAAAACTAAAGTTGTATCATGATACAAAAATCTGTGTAGAATGACTCAAGCAAAGCCATAACCTAAAAATTCCTTTTGAATCATAGTAAATAATAGAAGCTCTGAAATCTGAAAGAAAAGAGTCAATGCACTCAAACCTAAAATTGTTTATGTAGGAGGATCACTAACCGACATAGATCATTTGAGCTACATGAAATCTGATTGCCAACAGAGGGGAGTTATAAACTATAGGGTTTGGGACTAAGGGTACTCTCACCCTATTCGACTCGGTGCTAAATACTCCCTAAAACATACGTATAACTCATATAACACTGAGGCACATCTGATACCAAAACTCGTCATGCAATATAAAATCATAAGTCTGAGTGCATAGTATAGCCAAGGTGAAAATTACACTTTTCTTTCTAAATTCATAACCTTAAAAAAAGAAAAAGGCATGCAGTTTCATCATATTAGAGGCCATGTTATCTAAACATACAAAATATTTACTTGAAAACATGATATTTAATGAATAAAATCTAGAATTCACTACTAATGCATGGGCTCTTGAAAACACTTAAGATGTTATTTAGTGTTATAATGGAATTGAACATTAATTAACGTCACAAGAAGCCCCTAGCACAAAGTTGAGTTGGAAGCTTCCATAATAACTAAGTTTTTACATTAGATTTGACTGAAGGAAACATCAAATGATCATATATCTCAGTACATAATGAATTAGGTTTCCCATGCCCCATCGAATTTAAGGTCTATGTGTTCGCTTTCCAACGCTATCAGGTTTGTCTCATTTCAAGTTTTGAGTAAAACATTATGTCCATTTTACCTAGTACTGTCACATTAGAGTTCCTTGAGGTCAATTCCTACGAGTTTCTTCTACGGGTCATAGAAATTATGATGAACTATACAGTAA
Organism: Solanum lignicaule; assembly: GCA_029582545.1. Taxonomy (NCBI): domain Eukaryota; kingdom Viridiplantae; phylum Streptophyta; class Magnoliopsida; order Solanales; family Solanaceae; genus Solanum; species Solanum lignicaule. The sequence goes on from JAJOOF010020703.1 coordinate 20,990, forward strand.
ACTCGTATAAAACTTCAGAGATGTCAGTTCTTGGCGTCCAATTCCTATGGATTCACTGTACGTGTCGTAGTTTTGACCCGTAAATGGACTTTTTAGCTTGAAAATAGTATAAATTCTACGGATTTGATTTATGGTGTGTAGAAACTTCTATGGGTTGTAGATTATTGGACCTTTAGAATGAAATTTTGAGCTTTAAATTTTATAGAAATTATATGGATGTGATGTACAGTCCATAAATCAAAGTACGAACCATAGATAGACCTATAAAAGGGTTTTGTCAGTTTTTAAGAGGGGTAGTTTAGTTGTTTCCCTATACTTTTAAGCCTAAACCAAAACATCTTTACACCTATATAAGGTTTTCAATAGTGTTAATCAATCCTTTTCAGTTCAGTAACTCTTCCAAGTCTTAGAGCAAGGATCCAAGAGGAGAAAGTTAGGGTTTCGAGCATTCTTTGAGTTTTCACCAATTTTGCCTAAAATATTGTTCTTCCAGGTATATGTATGGGTACTCATAGTGATGGGATGACTTCGTCCTTACGCCCTACATCCACTTCCTATCTGTAAAGAATAATCTATGGTTATATCCTTAGTTTTGATAATTTTTGAGTTGAGTTTCTTTGTTGAGTTCTGAATTCTATTCTTGATTTTTTAGTTATTATATGTTGTAGTAAGATTATTGAGTTGATTGTTCATTTATATTTTCAACATGAACCTTATTACTGAGCTATTACCGAGTTAGCATTGAGAATCCTTTTGTCAGTCCCCGAACCTACACCTCGGACGTGGCTGACACTCGAGAACCATTGCTGGCCCCAAGCGAACCCTTGGCTTGGCTTTCTTACTTAGCGGAAGACTTAACTCAACAAAGATACATCTATGAAATAAACTGGAATGTTATAAAGGAACATTCAACTTCCCTTTAAGGCAAACTTAAGTCTCAAAATACAATGAGGACAATGAAAAGTCTAAAGAACTAACATCTAACTGTCTATCTATGAACCCTCCAAACAATTGAGATGGATGTCGGGACAGGCCCACGACATCCTAATGAACTAATAATAATATCTAAAGAAATAAAAGGGATCCTCTGCAAATAAAGGAGGCTCACCACAAGACTCTGAAATGCTCAACTGGATCAAAGATGCGCTGGATACCGATTCTAGTTACATGTGTCTGCATCATATTAAGATATAGGCCAAATGGCATCAGTACATTAAATGTACGAGTATGAGAGGAAAATTCTAAAATAAAACATAAGCTTAAAAGGAACTGAAGAACTTACCTGGCTCAACTCAACTCAACTTAACTAAACTCATTTCAGTATAAAGAAAAGCTGTTTAAAACATGTATGTCAACTCTGTGTAGTTGGAAATACAATTAATCTCTGTGTGTATGCAAAGAAACACTATAACTCTGAAATATATGTAAAAATACAAATAAACTGTGTATATAAAAATACAATTACTTCTGTGGGAGTTTCTCTAACCGACAACCATCACGTAAGAGTTATTGTGATGATACAATGTTTTGCCTCACGCTGCCAGGGTCGTCCTATACCTTGCCGAGGGTACAAAACCTGAACTACTAAGTGGATCCACTAGTCTATGCTAAAAAGCACTAAAGGAATCATCTAAAAAGTATGACCCTTTTTAACACATGATGGCTATATATTTTATGGGGGCTTTGAGTTGTCTGAACTCTACCCTGTATCAGTGCTCAATACTACTCCCAAAATATGATACTAGCTCTTATGTTTCCTCTCTTGATTCATTTAGAAAGTGATTACTCTGTTCTGAAAACTAGCTCAAAGGCTCTTTGAAAATTTCAATTTCCGTTCTTATTTAAATGTGAAAACATTTTAAAACTCTTTGAGAATACATAGTCCCCATATATTTCTTTGAAGAAATGAACTTCAAACTTTATTCTTTACTCTTTACTCAACTTGAACTTTAAGTCTTAAAACAAAGTTAAAAGCATTTGCAAAAGACTTCTTGAAAAGACTCTAAGAACTCCCTAGACTTGTCTCTTGACTTTCCTTGTATTTGAATTTATGGATTGAAGTTTATGATTCATGTTTATGGATGATTTTTAGATGTTTAGAAGTCATTAAGAGTAGTTAGAATCAATAAAAAGTTTTAGTAAACTTTAGAAGGACTTAACTAGGTTAAACGATGAAAAACTGGTGAAAAATGATGATCCGGGCGCGTCCCTGGAGCGCTGCGCCAGCCCCTCAGGAGCTAGAGGGGCGCGTCGCGCCAGCCTCCCTTCAGGCAAAATTCTGACAAACTCCTGATCTCATTTTCTAATCCTAAATCATTTTAATTCGATTCTTTTTCTCAAATTCTCTTTAAATTCATGTACCCAAATCATACACACAAAATCTAACCCAAACAACTCAAGGAAACAACACTTTAACATCAACAAACTCCTTAATCCCAACTCATATTCAAGAACGAAATCAATTCAAGAAAAACTATCAAGCACATCAAATTCTCAATCTTTTAATGAGGAAAATACGCTGAATTAAATATGCTTGGAGCGTGGGTGAACTAACCCAACGCTATGTGATCTCACATACCTCATAGGGATCACCCCTTGACAAAATCCACAAGCGATTCCTTACGAAGACCACGAATCTAGAACTTTTTTCTCCTTTCTCCTCTTTTCTCTTTTCTCCAAGCCCTAGCATGAACTTCAATTTTTCTAAACTGACAAAATTCAGGTTTGACCCTTAATTAATTCACTAAAACGAATTAAATTATTTGGGTAAGGAAAAGAGAAAACTACCCTTTCAAAATCCGGATTGGACTTTCCTTATTTGAATAGCCCAAATTCGAATGGGCCTATCTCACTCATACAAACTCGGATTCATGCAAAGTCAACGGCGTTGGAAAGATTATTCTAAGATATTTCCAACGATATCTACAAACAGACCCAAATTATCTTGACCTAGGATTTATGGTCGTTTGAAGTTGACCAAAAATCCAACTTAACATACTTACCAAATTTCCAGATTTTTATATTTATTCCAAAAAAAACTATTTCAACTTTTTAACTTCTTTCTAGTTCTTTCTAGTTACGGGGTGTTACAGTATCTCCCCCTTGGGAACATTCATCCTCGAATGAGCTTACTCTCAGTAAGCTAAGGGTGTAACATGTAACATTCAGCTCAAACACCCAACAAGCAATGCAAACACAACATGAAATCTCACAATTAAAGAGTACTAAGAAAAGAATTAATACCTTGGTCTAGAATTTCTCCGGTTTCAAAGAGATGTGAATATTTCTTCTTCATATCTTCCTCAGCATACCAAGTAGCTTTCTTAACAAATTGGTTCCTCCAAAGGACTTTGACTGATTCTACTTTCTAATTCCTCAACTTGCGAACTTGACGATCTAGAATCTGAACCGAAATCTCTTTATAAGATAAACTATCCTTGATCCCAATATCTTCAGTTGGTATGATCAATGAAGGATTACCCATGCACTTCTTCAACATTGAGATATGGAATAACGGATGAACCGTGGCTAACTCTTGTTGTAACACCCCGTATTCGAAACAGACCAAAAATACAGATTTCGAGAAGTTGCAGGTGCAACTTACGGTCACCATCCACGGACCATAGGTCAGACCACGGCCCGTGCTGGTGGTCCGTGGTTCACCACTGCAACCCCTCCCCAAACCAGCTCAGAA
>JAJOOF010020704.1:0-27280 GCA_029582545.1 Solanum lignicaule
TAATTGAATATAATTGTTGGTTAAAAGTAAAGTCTAAACCATTTTCCTCGTGGGATCGATCCCAACCTACAAGTTGGGTTCTTTACTTGATAACAATCGCTTATGCTTCTGAAAGGAGGTGTAATTTGAGCGTATCATGAGTCGTTCATGATCATAATTCCACATGAACCCTATGAGTTGAGTTATAAATCTTAAGAAGCTTTTCTAAGCCAACAATTGAGTTTTAAACTGAGTTTTTGAGAAAGTAAAGAGAAGTTTTCAGAAAGTTTTTAAAACATGATTAGTATGACAGTCGAGTATGTTATCAATGTTTATGCATTATGACTTCCCGAGTCATCAATGATCATATCACAATATGATTTTGATATATTTTTGAGAAAAAATTTCAAGTATGAATTGAGTAAGAGTATAAGGGAACTAAATATTCCCAAAGGTATCGGTTTTTACATTGATAAAAAAGAAACTTTTATTTCTAAATGAGTTACGAGTTCAAAGATATTTCAAGAGCAGTTACCTCTTTTAAGAGGATAGTTTGAGAAATTATCTCAAACCAAAGGAAGAGTTATGTTTTTAAACATATGAGCATGAGTTATATCTATAATTGAGAGTAGTATTGAGCACCGATATGAGGATGAGTTCAGAAAACTCAAAATCCTCATAAACCATGTATGCCAACATGGGTAAAGGGTCATAAGTTTTAGATGATTCTGTATTACTTTTAATCATAGTTTAGTGGATCTACTTAGTTGAGGTGTCTTATACCCCGGCAAGGTATAAGATAGTTCTGGCAGCGTACGTGAGACGCTATATCATCACGTAGCTCATAGTGATGGTGGTCGATTAGAGAATCTCCCAAATAGAGTTAAAAGTGTATTTTTATTATATCACTTATTATGTTGAGTTTCAGAGGTGAGTAAGTGTTTTTGTAAAGTTTTAAACGATTTCGTTCCTGTAATCCTTTATATTCAGTTGAGTTTATGTTTTATCTATTATAGTCCTTCCATTCAGTTATTTGTTATTCAGCTATACTACATACTCGTACATTCAATGTACTAATATCATTCGACCTACATCTTTTAATGATGCATGTACAGTTTCCTAGGATCCTCAACAAGAGTTTGTTGAGATCACATCATCCGCTCGTCTGCTTTTGAGTAGGACCTCATTGCTTTCGGAGGACTCCAGTTTTATGAGTTGTTGGTATTAGTAACATTTTGAGTAGTCGTGGATCTTGTCCCGATACTCGTCTATATACAGTAGAGGCATCCTAGATAGACAGATTCGGAGAGTTCTGATGTTTTATTTAAAACTTATATTTCATACTTAGTATATTCAGCAAAGTTTTGAGATTCAGTAAACTGTTTTTAAACGTTTCTTTCAATTTGATGCTTATGTATGCTCAAGTTAGTCCTCTGCTGTAGTCAGCCAGGATGAGGGTTCGCTTGGGGACCAACAATGATTCTTCAGTACTGTCCACGTGAGGGTGTTGGCTCGGGTCATGACAAGGGGAGACTGTACAACTTTTTATCTCCACCTTTAATTTTTTTCCCCTTGCTTGAATACAAGTGTTTCAAAAGATGTCAGTTTTGTTGTTATAATCGCTAACTTCGTCGCCTTATACCTTTCCTTATTCATCTGTTTTTCACCAACTTTGGACAAGTAGACTACTTTGTCTCCACTTTGCCTTAAGCTTCTCAATTCTACAACCATCCCCTTCATGACCACCAAAGGTAACCATCGAAACCCCTAGCACTCCTTTATTGGCTTCCCTAATGCAATCAACTGTCTTATCCCACATGTTGTTCGCATCCCCACTACTCCCCGAAGCTCCCATTCCCATCAACCTCTCCTCCTCGAGTCCATCCCCCAAGCTCGACTAGGGATCAAGCCACCCTATTTGATACTCCAAATCACTCACAAAATTTTTAGAATAATTTCAATCTATAATCATATTTATGTCCAAACACCCACTAATCTTTGACACTTATATCAAAATCTGTAAACACTTATTTATAAAATTAGCTTCAACACTTGATGTTTATAAGCTACTTTTAATCACCTAATCCAATTGGATTCTCATTTCTTCCGTGTTAGTAGGGGTGTCCAAAATGGAACCGTAACTGATAAGTCAACTGCAAAATTGATTTATTGGTTTATTGGTATTTGATTATTGAATAAATGGTTGGGGAACATATTAAAATTTTATTATTAACGGCTTATTGGTGTGGGGAGGATTTTTCAATTTCTTATCGGATAAACCGTTAACCTGTTAAGAGTTACCATACTTACATTTCTATTCTAGATATATTAGGCTCATTTAAAATTTTGTAATGAGATTATGTAGACTATAGATAAGATTTTACTAACGAAGGTAGTAGTAAGTTACCCTCCCAATTTTTAATTTCCCCAAAAGCACTTACTATTTCTTGCCAAATAACTAAAGTTTGTCATTCCCCCAAACCCATTTTCCTCAATTTCCAAATACATACATACATACATTATAATAACATTAAGAGAGAAAGTAATTCATCAGAGAAAATAAGAGATATATGGTGGTTGCTTACCATACAAATTTGAGTGGACTAATGCGTGGAGAAGCATAACACCACTGAGGTCAGTATAAGGAGCAAGGTCTTCAGTGATACGCAAGAAGTAAGACAACACATCCACAGAAACGTATCCATATGACGCTGCATAATGGATTGGATATAAACCATGTAGACTAGCAATATGTGGTAAACGAGCATTCCTTTTTATAAGGATTTCAGCTGCATTTATGTTGCCAAATTTAGCAGCATAGTGAAGAGCAGTTTCACCAAGGCAATCTTTTATGGCTAAATCTTCGTTGTTTTCTATACTCGCCACCAACTTCTCTACGAAATTCTTATTGCCTTTTTCACTCTTTACCCCAACTGCTAAATGGAGTGCTGTCTGTAAGTGAGTGTTGATTGGAGCTATACTTGCGTCTTTCTCTTGTTTCAAGAATACTTCTGCTTTCTCCCAATCTCTACTTAGTAAAGCTCTTAATAGTGGCAAGTAGAAGCTATAATCTTTTAATTCAATGTATACATCTTCCGGACCACCTGTGCAATGAAAAACCAAGATCTCATTTGGTCATTTAAAATGAAATCATCGGGGTTTCTTGATAAGGTTTATAATAATAAGGCAGCAAACAATGTGTATTAAGAATAACTATGTGCACTCTCTCTCTCTTCTTCATCTAGAATTTCTTTGTACATGAACATCTAAGGGGGAGTGTTGTAAACAATGAAACATAGATGTCATGTAACAAATTCACACTTCATGACTTTTATGTTTTATGCATGACTTTGAAAACACAATCTTACCTTATATATATATATATATATATATTCCTCTTTATCTATAGAAATTGTACATATTGAAATACTGGAAGGAAAAACATTACTACTCTTTTTCTCTTCTTTTTTTTGTTATTTAACTTCTAATGTCTTTATTTTATAATATTATCTAGATATTTAGCCTTTTATTATTTTTGTCGACAACCAAGTTATCTAGTATCAATAATGATAACTATAATTTAATATGACAAATTTTAGAAAAAGCAAATATGAAATCAATGCTCCCATTATTACTCCCACTACTTTTCATAATTATAAATAATATAATATGTGTATAAATAATGCAATATGTGTTGTAAAAAATACTACTATTAGTTAAATATCTAATTTATATTTCCAGGAATTGCAAATAACTCTCTAGAGGGTTTCAATTATAAATCTAATCATATAAGGATGGTTTGGTTTGAATACAAGTTATAATGGAGTCAATTATGATGAGATAAGTTATGTTGAGATTATTTTTTATTGATTGTTTGATTTGTTGTAAATAAAATAATGTGTTCTTGCATAAATTATAAAAACAAGTTGTTTGTTTACAAAAATATTCTTCTTTTATTTATTTTTTTATATTTTATTTGCAGGTTTTAATTATTCATTGTTAAAAATAAAACTTTCATATTATTTAGATTATATATTTTTGTGTGTGCATTTTCACGATGATATCGAATATATTTAAAATTTAAATTTTCATCTTATTTAGCTTAAAAATATAACTTCTATCTTAAGTTTGTTAAAGTAAAAGAAGATTTATTATTCATATATCACTTCATTTAAGTACGTATCACTCTTAAATCATAAAATATTAAAGTTATTTCCATTTTAAATGATATACAAAATACAAGCTTTCAAGTGATCACTAAAAGAATATATAATTAAAAATATGTAACTTAATAGTAGAGAAATCAAAACATAAATAAACATAAGAATTGGTTAAATAAACTCGTAAACAAAAACTATACTTATATAGTGTGATTTTATAATAGAAAAATATAAAGAATTATCATATAAATAAAGAGTAGTTAAGATTGTGAATGTTATTATGCATGATATTAAAAATAACGTGAATATAATGAATGTAGGTTAAAAAAGTTTAAAGGGATGTTTTGTCATATTATTTTGAAATAAGTTCTTCATGGATTACAATCAGGGGCGGAGCTATATGAAGATTTGTGGATTCAGACGAACTCACTAACTTTTCTGTAGACCTTGTATCTGTATTAGAAAATTGATTGACCTTATATATATATTAACTTGTGAACTTCCTAACAAAATTGATTGACAGCTTCATTGTAAGGAAGGAGTAATGAAAATGTTTTTTCACACTAGTGTCGTGGGTTTAAACCCCTCCGTCTCACTTGCACCAAACAAATAGAGTAATAAAGAAGGGGATTTTGTACCTTCAGATTTAGGGGTGTAACGTTGCTCTAAAACCAACCAAACTTGTCTAGCAGTATCCGATTTATGAATGGCTTTATCCTGAAGAAGTTGATCAGTAAGAGAACCGAAGATCCATCCTTTAACCAACTCATCTCTCCTTTTCCATTGCAAGTACTCTTTCTCATTTCCAACCACTATCCCTTTTTCTTCTGGCTCATCGTCATCGTCATCGTCATCGTCATCATCATCGACAGGAGCAATGATCATGAATAGAGGAACTTCGGTTGTTCCATCAACGAATCCAAGTAAATCATGACTTTGAAGGAGACAAACAATCTGGGTTTTCCATGATATGTAGTTGGATTCACCACTTAACTTGATCGATACAAAGGATGCTGCATTAATCAATGATAAGTGGATCGTCGTCTCTGCATTTGAGCTTGAGGAAGCCATTGTTACACTTTAACTTGAGTACTGAAATACATTCCAGTGTTAACTTGTAGGAAACTATCCGACTTGGACTTTACTACTATACTTTACTTACATTACGCTTAAGAAGAGGCTACAAGCAAGGCATGACTTCATCAACATATATGCCTTCTTGGATGCTTGGGGTAATTTTGTAATTTTAAGGTTTTCTTTTTTATAATTTTATACTTTATTGCTTTATATACATAAAAAAAAAAAAAAAGTACTATATATCAACTTTCACGTGTCACCTAAATTGTAATAAAAAAGTAACATTTATTGGGTTCGTGCTGACACGGGCACTCTATCTAGTTTCTAAATATTTCCGATAAATCCGGGTGAAGTTTGAAGTGAAAATTCCAAATTTTAACCCGATATTACTTAAATTGTGCGGATTCTTCACTTTTGATATCGTAACTAATTATGAAAATCTATTTATGCAATAATAATAACAACAACAACAATAACAACGATTATAATTCTAGCTATTCTTTAATTTAATCTTTCCACATTTTACCAATAATCTTTTCATGACAAGCATGTATTTTCAAACTAGACCGAGAAGAGGAACAACATTGTTAGGCATTGGATAAATAGAATTATAGGTGGACATAATATTAATTGATGGGTTTTTTTTTAAAGAGAAGTATTGAAACACTCATAAACTTGAGGCAAATTATTAGTTTCGTCCATGAACTACTGACAATCTTAAAAATACCCCTAATTGACTAACTGAACTTAAATACCATGATCTTGCAAGTGAAATACACTCTTAAATTTTCGTCAAATTTAGGGGTGTTCTCAACACTTTTCTCAGCTTTTTATTAAGGTCTCATGCTCCTACAAGAGTTTGAGGTCACTAGCTATGTCCTATGGCAGATCGAGGGTGTATTTGAGTTCAGTTAGTCAAGTAGAGAGGTGTTTTTAAGACTGTCAATAATTCAGGAACGAAACTAATAATTTGCACCAAGTTTAGAGGTGTTTTCAATATTTTTTTATATAAAATATTTGGGATAAGTTTTAAAATTTTAAAAGAATTAAACAAGTCTATTTTGACATAAAACTCACTTCTTTGTTGATAGGGGGAGTTTGAATTTTTTTGTCAATTTTTTTTCCAAAACATAGACAATTTTTTATCAATTTTTTCCTTAATGCGCTTGAATTAAGAACCTATTTGAATTGAATTTTGGCTTATTTTTATCATTTTAGCTTAAAATTAAGTACTTATAAGTAATTTTAAAATTTGCTCAAACATTATAGTAACTTAGTTCCTAAGTTATTACTTAATTCTTGTTTAATCCTTACGTTATTCGGTAAGTATATTTAATTTTTAATTAAATAAAATTATGTTGTTTTGATTTCTAAGCTAATCAAACTAGCGGAACTAATTAGGATAACTTAACGGAATGCACATTTTAAAAACCAAAAATTAAAAAGATATTTTTGAGGATTTGAAGAGTTCAGGAAGGCTATTATCAAATATTTACTTCTAAAGAGTATCTTCATCAGTTAGAGAAAAATGCTAATGATCCCAAAAAGGTTAAGGTTAGGTGTAGGAAAGGTTGACATGATTGTTATATGCAAGTTTTGACAAGTCAAATAATAATTTTATGATTAAAATCTACACTCTTAAACAATAGTGTATGAAGACCCCTATTTATAGTTATAGAAAGTGATGTATCTATGTGATTTGATTGATCGGTTTCAACTGAACAATCATATTTTTTGGGTGAAAACTCTAATTTGATTAGTCAGAACATGTCATATACACACTTAGTAGGATTGTAGTGACTCATTTAACTTGACTTGGATTGCCGCATAACTTTGGCACATGACGTGATTGTAGTGACTCATTTAACTTGACTTGGATTGCCACATAACTTTGGCACATGGCGTAACTGTAGTGACTCATTTAATTTGATTTGAATTGTCACATAACTTTGACATGTGACATGATTGTACTGGCTCATTTAATTTGTCTTGAATTACATAACTTTGACACGTGATATAATTCTAGTGACTCATTTATTTGACTTGGATTCATTAATTAAACTACTTTCTTGAATTTAATATAATCCAAATTAAACAGGAGGAACAACAAATGCTGAATCTTTTGTTGCTTTCTCTTCTAAACAAAAATGCATTTTCTGTCGATGGGAAGTATGCCAGCAAAAACATGATTATTTTCTTAATCGTGTTAAGGAATTGACAAACACAATTAAAAAATTGACATCTGATATTGGTGTACCTTCATCAAAGAAGATTGCACAACCTTTAAAATGTAGGAGGTTGAAAAAATTAATTTTCATATTACTATCTACTCTAAAAAAAAAAAGACAAATATAAAGTCCTGTTGCTCCATATCTATTCTACCTTCGATAAATTTTGGCTCAACCTCAAAAGGCAAGGAGAAAGGCACTTCTGATGTGCCGCAACAATATCCATTTGAAGGTTATAAGTTATAACATCTTTGGCGAGCGTCCAACTCAATTAATGTCCTCATTCTCGAAACGAATACGTGAGGGTCTTTACAAGCATCATGCACAAAAGTAAGTCAATGAACTATTATGGGAAAAGGTACAAGTACCCCCCTAGACTATGACCCAAATCTCAGAGACAAACCTTAACTAAACTAAGGTCCCATTACCCCCTTGAACTCATTTTTTTTGTAATTTTGTACACCTTTTTGGCTTAAGTGGCATCCAAGTATCTCCCATGTGCCTCAATTGCGTTGAGTCACGGAGTGTGCCACGTAGGCCAAAATGTGCACCAAATTATATATAAAATGAGTTCAAGGGGGTAATAGGACCTTAGTTTAGTTAAGGTGTGTCTCTGCAATTTCGATCATAGTCTAGCGAGTTACTTATGCCTTCACAATTATTAATGTTCGTTACATGGTTAAATGCTCTAGTGTTGAATTCGAACAACTAGATTTTGTAGTTGCATTTTCGAAGACAAAGAATTGATTTTACCTAATGTCCCAACCCAATAAGTGTTTGAATGATGAGGTATAACCATGTCCACTTATCTTTGGATTAACAGTTGTTGATACATACACACATACATACATACATAGGCCTAACCCATCGGTAGCCCCCTAAAGTTGGCACTAGTTTTCACTTAGACACCTCAACTAACCTTTGTTCATTTTAGACACCTCATGTCATATCTTACTATGTCATTTTTAAAAAAAATTAACAATCAATCAAATATATAAGATGTATGTAACACACTCGCTGATGACGTGTCAAAGTGACAAATTAAATAAAAACACATGGCATATATGTTAAAATAACTCTCAAATAATGATTTTTTTAATAGAAAAAATAAGTGGCCACGACTAAATGACATGTGGATTTTTGCACAAAAAATAAAAAAATAAACCAACCCCACCCGAATTCGCCCCACCCACCCCAACCCAGGGGAACCCACCCAAATTTTTTTCTCCGTTCTTCCGGTCCCACCCACCCAGCATCTTATCCACCTCTACTCACCCTAACCCCACCCATATTTTCTTCTCCACCCCTCTCCCACCCCACCCATCGTCTTCTTCAAGATTTGTGATTGAAGAGGAAAAAGTGCTAACAAATTCCAGAAGTGACAAGTCATCGAATTCGGCTTAGCTTGACGATTGTTCTAACTCGAATAGATAACAAACACACATGTACTACTAGTCAAAATTAAGTTGGAGATTATTCACGAATCCATGACTTTCCATTACTCTTCTTCTTTACGACAACATGAATCGTGGGTCTTCTCATGAGTTGAAATTCATTTTCTTTTGTGAAATCTCTTTGTGTTGAAATTTGATTTTATTGTCTGAAGAATCATCAAACCTATTTCTCCATTGAATGAGTTCAAGTTTTGGGAGATGGTGGCTGAAAAATAGAGAAAAAAAAAGAATAAAATAAAGGGAAAATGCATAAGTACCCCCAGCCTATGCCCAAAATCCCTGAGACACATCTAACCTTTACTAAGGTCCTATTACCACCCCCCCCCTCCCCCCGCCCCGAACTTATTTTTTAATTAATTTTCTACCCCTTTTCGGTCTACGTGGCACTATCCTTGAAAAAATTGTCAACATGCGTTGGGCCCACAAGATAGTGCCACGTATGCCAAAAAGAGAAAATTATATATAAAATAAGTTCGGGGGTAATAGGACTTTAGTAAAGGTTAGGTGTGTCTCAGGAATTTTGGGCATAGGCTGGGGGGTACTTATGCATTTTCCCTAAAATAAAATAAAAATGATTAAATGAGCCTTTCACGCGCTGGTATTGAGTAAACTACATTCACTATGCCATGTCAACAAAAAGTATCAAAATGACACAGCGAAACATGACATGGGGTGTCTAAAATGAACAAAGCTTAATTAAGGTGTCTAAATGAAAATTGGTGTCAACTTTAGGGGGTCACTGATGGGTTAGGCATACATACCTACGTACATACATACATACATGCATGCATACATACACACACATACATACATACATACATACATATATATACATACATACATACATATATGCATGTGTGCAACATCTTGCTATAATTTTTTACCATTTGTGGAAGAAGTCGAAACAATAGCGTAATTCAAAATAAATTCTACTATATATTCCTATTGAATATTACATCAAGAATCACAAATATTAGAGATATTTTATAAAAAATTATAACATTTATATGTCGATTTGGTTCCGGTTCTTTAAAACTCGATGCAAAATCCAACCAAATCAAATATAGTCGCATTTTTTATGTGGTTTGGTTTGATTTTTCTATTTGGGACAGTTTGTGGTTTGATTTTGTTCACCCCTAGATTCCTAGATGCAACTATGAATATAGAATTGTTGATTCTTTTCATTCAAGTGTTGGACAATTTGCCTTGTGTCCATCTCTGAAGCATTGCCAATGCTGCCTTAGGTTGGTCCATTGGAACCATATGACCTGCATCATGAACCTTGAGGAATGTCAAAGGTCCATGATTCTTTTGAACTCCTTTATCCTCACCATCTACTGTAAAATTTATGGATGGTGCAGCACCAAAGTCTCTTTTCCCAGACCATTCCATTGCATGCACCCAATTTGAGTTCCCTATATAAACGTCAACAAATCGCGATAGTTTAGTTGTTAAACAAGGCAAGTTGGCATAATACATAATCATGACCCTTAACTTGACTTCAGCTGACAACTATGACCTTTAACTTCGGGTGTGCCAAATAAGCACTTAAACTTGTATACAATTTAACAAATAGATATATTCGTCAAACATGACGTCCTACATGACAATTTTGTGTCCTATGTGTATTATGACATGTGTGTGTACTTGTTCACTTTTATATAAATTTAAGTGTCTACTTGTGCATACCCAAAGTTGGGAGGCATAGATGTCAGCTGAAGCCAAGTTAAAAGGATATTTATGTATTATGCCTATTAAACCATATGAAGAGTTAGAGCTCTCGAATGGTCACTCAACTAATAGTTACTATATAAAAAGTCACTTTCTTTGTTAAAGAAAATTGGACTCAAGAAATGTGACTTTCTGAGATAACAACTATCAGTTGAATGATCATGTGAGAAATCAATCTGACCATATGAAGTTTACCAAGCCAGTTGCACATAAGGTCATACTCTCCCGCGTAAATGAGTAGATTGATACCATCCTCAAGAAGTGGAGGAATACCAACTACAAAACTCTTCATCATATCTGTACCCAACGCCTGTTTAACTATAGAACTACATGACACGAACTCAATGTCACCAACACCAAGGGCACGCTTAACTTGGTTGTCGTTGAGGTAAGTTTCCATCCTCGAGAAGTCATAGCAAAGGTTACCTTCGCAAGTCTTCCGTATATCATAGTACTGCGACATGTCAAGGATCATAAACCGTTTGATAGTTAGAAATCAAATGTACTTGTAGTTATATAATCATGATGACTCTGTTTTCACATAGGAACGGAAAAAAAACCCCGAATTTTCCTCTGCTTCCTTACATTTTTGTCACCCACAATGTCCATTATATTGCTGAAGATGTTTGTGCAATCTTGAAATGCATACAAGCAAGCATCTTCACCACCATTTCCTACCAATATTTTCACAGAAAACGACAATGTAAGTTATTTTTTACGCCATCAAATCATCTTAAACGAAATATATGTGCAGCTGACCATAATAAGTAGAACTAGAGGCATTTAAAATAATGCAAGTGGAACAAAAGAGTTACCACAAGCCTTAATTTGCTGTTGACATTTCGGATATAATTTGTTTATGTTGTTGTAATCAGTTTGATTTATCAATTTCATATCCAAAGCATAGTCAGTATACGATTTGAACTGGATTTCTGGATTTGTCATTCCATTTCCGATGGCAAATCCCTGATCGAATAATTCATTAAGTAGACTTCAGTATTAATACGAATTCTGTTGAAAATACCGGGAGACGACTTATTAAAGTCATAAAAATGTAGTATACCTTAAGGTTTATGTGAATTCCTTCTTTCTTTTTGTTTCCTTGGTGAACACGAGAAGCAAATGCAGGGATATAGTGCCCTGCATACGATTCTCCAGTAATGTAGAAATCATTATTTACATACTCTGGATGCGTGTTAAAGAAGGCCTATAATCAAATATAACATCTATTTAGTATTAATACAAATCAAATTCGTATTTGGAAAAAGAAAAAAGGGGGAACCAACCTGTATGAAGTCATAAAGGTCATTGCTTATATCTGTTTCATTGTGACGAATATCGTGATTATCAGAAGTATAACTAAAACCAGTCCCCGTTGGTTGATCAATGTATATAAGATTTGAGACCTGTAGATTCTCAGAGACTAATGTCAGTATAAATCTTATTCTTAAATCTTAACTAGGACTAGGATCAAATAATATAAAAGACCAAAAATGAGCAGCCATTCTCCAAAATATATTATGATTCAGTTGGAGGCACGCAATTGAAGTTGACATTCATCCAATGAAGATAATATCAATGATCTAAAAGACCAAATTATTAATTAGTTTAGATGGTCTTGGAAACTCCAGGATAACCAGTTGTCGCGACAACATTTGTCACAACCTCTGTCCTTCGGGTGAACACTTTGTGCGCACTGGGTAAACCGTCATTATGTAATATCCTACAAACCACACATGGGATGTAAGTTGTACCAGAAAAGCCCTGTGCGAAAGGCTCGACACAAAAGACAAGGATTGATCTCCGGTCATCTCTGTGTATGACCATAGATGATCTTATAGTTTGTGTTATAAACATTAGTTATAAGTTAGAAATTGTAACTTAACTTTTTGACTTATTTTTTTAATTTGAAATTTAAAATAACTTTTTGACTTATAGTTATTTGATTGTTAAATATTGAATTAAATGAGTTGAACTAAAATATGTGTCTTTGATTTAATATAAATTTAATTGTATTATTTTTTCGGTAAACAACAAATATTATAAAAGTGCTTTAAAATTATTTAATCTAAAAACACCTAAAATAAATTAATCCAAACAGAATTAAAGCTCAATATTTGAACTTCTTCATATGGTCTGTATATTTTGGGCTAAATAACTGTCATTTTCTCATTTTTAAATATTGCTCCAACTCAAGTTGGTAGTGTGGGGTTCCAGCCCCATTTTCCATTGTTAAAGTCTCACTTTGCTGCAAATTGGTGCAAATCTCTACAACCATAAGATCACCATTATTTTCAAACCAAATCTTACCAAGAAACCAACCAAAGTTTGAAATATTGGTTCTTTCATGATGTCGCTGATGACATCGTAGGTACAAGTTTTTTTTTCTATAAATAGAGCACTCTTGCTCATTTGTAAAACCACACCAAGGTAGAGAGAAAAATCATTTAGAGAGCAAAGTGAGGTATTCCATAGACTATATGAGAAAAATAGTTGTGAAGAAAAATAGAGTATGATCGATATTTTAGTAAGGTGGAAAATCAAAAGAGTGTTATTCCTTTTGAGTGTGTTGTAGTCACTTTGAGTATTGTATTCATGACTATACAGTGTAAAAATTTCTTGCTATAGTGATATGAGTATGCTCTATGGTTGTAGCACAGTCTGAACTTTCACATCAAAAAAAAATTACTTTGGTTTGCAATAGCTATATTTTTTGGGGAAACGATGGAAGCCAACACAAGTAGAATGGTTACTTTGAATGGTGTTAATTATTCCATTTGGAAGGGGGAAATGGAAGATCTGCTTTATGTCAACAATTTTTATCAACCAGTCTTTACCACTATAAAGCCTGAAAATAAAACAGAAAAAGAGTGAAATTTGTTGCACTGACAGGCCTGTGGATTTATTAGGCAATGAGTTGACGATAATTTGTTGAACCATATTTCTGGAAAAACACATGCTTGAATTCTATGGGAGCATCTTGAAAGTTTGTATGCTCAGAAGACTGAAAATAATAAGATGCTCTTGATAAGGCATA
Source organism: Solanum lignicaule (assembly GCA_029582545.1). NCBI lineage: Eukaryota > Viridiplantae > Streptophyta > Magnoliopsida > Solanales > Solanaceae > Solanum > Solanum lignicaule. The sequence continues at coordinate 13,667 of JAJOOF010020704.1, forward strand.
TGCTAAGTCTAAAATATCATGATGGTTCTCCAATGACAGATCACCTGAATAATTTTCAGGAAATCATGAACCAATTATTTGCTATGGGAATCAAGTTAGATGAAGAAATTCAAGGCTTGCTCTTACTTGGTTCCCTACCAGACTCTTGGAAAACATTAAAAACTTCTTTATCAAATTACACTTTGGATTGTGTGATCTCTATGGATTTCGCCAAGAGTAGTGTCTTGAAAGAAGAGATGAGAAGACAATCTCTAGGTTTTTCTTCGTCGAATGTCCTAGTGAATGGCCCTAGGGGTAGAAACAAAACCCGTGGTTCTCATAATAGAGAACAATATAAGAGCAAATTCAGAGGCAGACTTAAGGATATTGAATGCTATCATTGTGGCATGAAATAGCACACAAATAAGTTTTGCTGGAAGTTGACGAGGGAGAACAAAGACAAAGAGAAAATTAAAGAAGATGACAATAAAAATTTCCTAGACACCGTCACCACCGAAGATCTTATTACCGTGCTTGATGCGAATTTGATAAATATTACTTGTTATGAGTCAGCTGCGTTGTGGACACTGGTGCTGCATCTCATGTGACATCAAGGAAGGATTTTTTCTCTTTATATAATCATGGTGATTTTGGAACCTTGAGTATGGGTAATAAGATTGTATCTAGGGTGGTTGATATTAGTACAATTTGTTTGGAAACTAGTGTTGGAACTAAACTAGTTTTAAACAATGTGAAACATGCACCTGATGCTTGTCTACACTTAAATTTTTGTTGTTGTTTTGGATGATGAAGGATATGTTAGTACCAACGGTGACAGAAAGTGGAAACTCATTAAGGGTTCCTAGATTGTGGCTCATGGCAACAAACGACTTGGTCTATACTGGACTACGACTTCTACTTGTGTTGATATGGTGAAGGTAGTTGAGAGTGATAGCTCTTCAATGTTATGACACAAGAGGCTTAGCCACATCAGTGAGAAAGAACTTAATGTTTTGGCCAAGAAGAAATTATTTTCAGATTTTTCAAAGTGCTAAATTAGAAAGGTGTGAGCATTGTTTGGCTGGAAAACAAATAGAGTTTCCTTCAACTCCAATCCACTTTTAAGAAAGACAGAGTTGCTTAAGTTGGTGCACTCTGATTTGTGTGGTCGAATGAAGGTAAGGGTATTGGGTGGTGCACTCTACTTTGTCACTTTTATTGATGATTGCTCGAGAAAACTAAGTTTATGTCTTGCATACTAAAGACCAAGTGTTAGGTGTCTTCAAGTAGTTTAAGGCTTCAGATGAAAGAGAAACTAGTAAGAAGCTCAAATGTATTTGTACTGATAACGGTAGAACTAAGTTTATGTCTTGAATACTAAAGACCAAGTGTTAGGTGTCTTCAAGTAGTTTAAGGCTTTAGATGAAAGAGAAACTAGTAAGAAGCTCAAATGTATTTGTACTGATAACGGTAGTGAATATTGTGGACTGTTTGATGAATACTGCAAGCATCAAGGTATTAGACACCAGAAGACTCCTCCTAAGACTCCTCAGCTTAATGGTTTCGCTGAGAGGATGAACAGGACCTTGATGAAAAGAGTTAGATGTTTGCTTTCTGAAGCAAAGTTGCCGAACTTATTTTGGGGTAAGGCTTTATTGACCGTTGCACATGCCATTAACCTATCTCCTACTACTGTTGCTTTGCAAAGTGATGTTCTAAATAGAGTTTGGTATGGAAAGGATGTTTCCTATGACCATTTGAGAGTATTTGGTTGCAAACCTTTTGTACATGTATCGAAAGATGAGAGGTCAAAGTTAGATGTCAAGACAAGGCAGGACATCTTCATTTAATTTGGCCTTGATGAATTTGATTACAGGCTATATGATCTAATTGAGAAGATACTTGTCAGAAGCTGTGATATTTTTTTCATGGAGAAGCAAACATTGTTGGAAAAACGCGTACAAAAAAAATATCACGGCTTGTCACAAGTTTCTTCTCAATTGGATCATATAGCCTATAACCAAATTCATCAAGGCCATATCCAATGAAGATGCACTACCTTGTTTTTGCATCTAACTTTGACCTTTTATCTTTCAGCACATGTACAAAAGCTTTGCAACTGAATACTCTCAAGTGGTCATAGGAAACATACTTTCTATACCAAACTCTATTTGGAAAATCACTTTGCAAAGCAACAGCAGGATAGATATTAATAACATGTGCAAGGGTCAATAAAGCTTCACCTCAAAATGAGTTCGACAACTTTGCTTCAGAAAGAAAATATCTAACTCTTTCATTCAAGGTCATGTTCATCCTCTCATTCAAACCATCAAGCTGAGGAGTCTTAGGAGGAGTCTTCTAGTATCTAATATCTTGATGCTTGCAGCATTCGTCAAACCATTTATAATATTCACCATTGTTATCAGTACGAATACAGTTTATTTTTTTTCTAGTTTTTCTTTCAACTGAAGCCTGAAACTGCTTGAAGACATCTAATACTTGGTCTTTAGTCTTCAAGACATAAATTCAAAGTTTTCTCAAGCAGTCATCAATAAAAATGACAAAGTAGAGTGAACCACCCGATGTCCTTACCTTCATTAGACCACATAAATTAGAGTGCACCAACTCAAGCAACTCTGTCTTTCTTGAAGGAGGCTTAGAGTTAAAGGAAATTATATTTTATTTTCCATGCTAGAAATTGCTCATACCTTTCTAATTTAGCACTTTGGAAATCTGAAACAATTTCTTTTTGGCCAGAACATTAAATCATTTCTTACTAATCTGGCTAAGCCTCTTGTGCCATAACGTTGAAGAGTTATTGCTCTCAATTGCATTCACCATATCAACGCAAGTAGAAGTCGTAGTCCAGTATAGACCGTGGTGTTTGTTACCACCAACCACAATCAAGGAACCCTTAATGAGTTTCCCTTTTTCATCACAATTGGTACTAACATATCCTTCATCATCCAAAACACCAACAAATATTAGGTGTAGACAAACATCGGGTGTATGTTTCACATTGTTTAAAACTAGTTTAGTTCCAACACTAGTTTCCAAGCAAATTGTACCAATCCCAACCATCCTAGATATAGTCTCATTATCCATACTTAAGGTTCCAAAATCACCAAGAGTATAGAAAGAGAAAAAATCCTACTTTGATGTCACATGAGATGCGACACCAATGTCCACAACCCAGCTTAACGCATCACATGCAATGTTTATCAGATCCACATAAGGATGAGAAGATCTTCGGTGGTGATGGTGGCTAGAAAATTTTCATTGACATCTTATTTAGTTTTCTCTTTTTCTCTATTCTCCCTCTTCAACTTCGGGTAAAACTTCTTTATGTGCTCTTTCATGCCACAATGATAGCACTCAATGTCCTTAAGTTTACCTCTAGATTTGTTCCTATTTTATTCTCTATTTTGAGAACCACGAGTTTTATTTCTCCCCCTAGGTCCATTCACTAGGACATCCATTGCAGAAGAACCTAGAGATTTTTTTCTCATCTCTTCATTCAAGACACTACTCTCGGTGAAATCCATAGAGATCACACCATCCGAAGCTGAATTTGATAAAGAAGTTCTAAATATTTCCCAAGAGTCAGGTAGGAAATCAAGTAGAAGCAAGTCTTGAATTTCTCTATCAAACTTGGTGCCCATAGCAAATAATTGGTTCATAATCCCTTGAAAATTATTGAGGTGATATCTCATTAGAGAACCATCATGATATTTTAGACTTAACATCTGCTTTATCAAGAATGTCTTATTATTTTCAGTCTTCCGAGCATACAAACTTTCAAGATGCTCCCATAGGATTAGAGCATGTATTTCTCCAGAAATATTGTTCAACACATGATTATTGTCAACCCATTGCCTAATAAATCTACAAATCTATTTGTGCAACAAATTCCACTCTTCTTCTATTTTATTTTCAGGCTTTACAGTGGTAAAAATTGGTTGATAAAAATTATAGACATAAAGCAGATCTTCCATTTTTCCCTTTCAAATGGTATAATTAACACCATTCAAAGGAACCATTCTACTTGTGTAAGTGTGTTGGCTTCCATAGTTTTCTCCAAAAAAATATAGCTATTACAAATCAAAGTAAATCTTTTTTGATGTGGAGGTTCAAACAGTGTTGCAACCACTGAGCATACTAAGATAAAACCTTGACTCTGATACTAGTTTGTTGGAAAAATATAGACTAACACAAAAATATATATGGTCAAAATAATGAAATAAAATGGGAAAACAATGACACCAAAAAATTTACGTGTAAACCTTTTTTAATAAGTGAAAAACAACGAGCCAAGAGGAGAAACTGATATTACTATGGCAAGGAATTTTTACACTGTATAGTTACGAGTATAATACTCAAAGTGATTACTACACACTCAAAAGGAATAACACTCTTTTGATTTACCAGCTTACTAAAATATCGCTCACACTCTATTTTTCTGCACAAACTATTTTTTTTTGTATAGTCTATGGAATACCTCACTTTACTCTCAAATATTTTTTTTCTCTATCTTATGTGTTCTTACAAATGAGCAAGAGTTCTTTATTTATAGAAGAAAAAAAACGTGTACCTACGATGTCCTCAATGACATCATGAAAGAACCATTATTTGAAACTTTGATAGGTTTCTTGGTAAGATTTGATTTGAAAATAATGGTGATCTTATGGTTGTAGAGATTTACACCAATTTGTAGCAAAGTGGGACTTTAAAAATGGAAAATGGAGCTGGAACTCCACAAATGATATTAAAAATTATTTTAATTTAGAAATACCTAAAATAAATTAATCCAAACAAAATTAAAGCTCAATATTTGAACTTCTTCATATGGTCTATATGTTTTGGATTAAATAACTGTCATTTTCTCATTTTTAAATATTGCTCCATAACTCATTTTGGTAGGGGTATTGTTGGAAGTTTATTTGAATAAAATTACTATGTAACAATTATTTTAAATGAAGGGGTGTCTTTTAAATTAAAGGGTGTGTTCTTTCATTATTTGGTTAAAAATAATTCTATTTAAAATCAATTTCTTCAGATTTGAATATAACATTTGCAGAGTATCTTTCTTTATGGCATTCTCAAGTATTCTTTTCTTTTTCAAAAAGATCAAGTCCAAACTCTTTCTTTTCTATAGAATATTTTTCACTATTGTTTTAGTGTGGAAATTCAAAAGCTTAGCATATCCATTAAAACTATGTGTGTTCAATCTCATGAGGAGAGGGAGCAAACATAGTATTTTTAGGAAAACATTTCACACATATTTCAAGCCTTTAATTTCGTATTTATTGTTCATATTGTCAAATGTTCACGGAGCATAAATATATATACATATATATATATTATAATATCTTTAAAATTTTAAGTTATTTTAAGTATGAGCTACGACTTCAATTTCTAAAGAATTTAAACTTGACTAAGCATAAAATCAATCAAAAATTAGTATATTTTCAAAAGCAATTTAATTATGCAATTTCAAAGAAGATGGCTTTTGTGGTTAGCCGACAGAGACATATTTAAATGGCAAAAAATGAGTTCTGAAACTTTGGAACTCTGCTCACATGGTAGGTCTTTCTGTCAAACATTTAAACTTCACATGTCATAGTAGGGCCAAAGGTTTTAACCGAAAGTATTGTATCATATATTATATTGATATTATTAAGGCTGATTATTTTACTTAACTGATATTAATCAGTATTGATATAATTAAGGTTTCTTATTTAGAAATTATTCGTTAGTCAATAATAGTATAAGAGTATATGTATATTGTTGTGGTATCATTCAGGTTTCTTGTTCAGAAATTACTCATTAATCAATGATACTATAATAGTATATATATACTCTTATAGTATCATTGACTAATGCGTAATTTCTAAACAAAAAATCTTAATGATACCAATATAGTGTGTGTATATATATATTTAGTATCAATTAAGGTAAATTATCAGCTTTAATGATATCAATATAGCATATGATATTTAGTATCAGTTAAGCGAAATTAGTTAGGGATATATAGTGTAATTATTTAGTGGAATATAAATGTGAAGGGGTATATGTTTGTAATTATTTTACATTTATGGGGTATTTACTTAATTTCTCCTTATAAATTTTCATTGTAAGAACGAATGTTACGTGCTAACGTTGTTGAAACTCTATTTTATAAAATATTTTTCATAGTTATATTGTGTACACATTCAATTATTTGAGGAATATCTCCACAGTAAAAACCCAAAATAAACATTAAATTTATTGATTAAGTTAATATATACTAAAGTTTAGAGATAGAGCACTAAAATTCCCGCAAGTCAATAAGCGTTAAACTACTTCAAATTAAAAATAAAAAAATCTACTAATTACTCACAACTAATGACCAGTAAGATGTCAAATTAAAGAAGATTAGTTGAGAAGATACTTTGCATAAGAGCAAAATGTTCAATAACAAGTTGCCAATAATTGCTTCAAATGTTTCAATTTATTTTTCTAATTCTAACGAAGACGGAATTTGTTTCAATTTATTTTTTTGATTATGACAATAGATAAAATTTAAAAAGGTACAAAATATTTTTGAATCTTGCAAACCTAAACTATATATATATATATATATATATATATATATATATATCAAATTAACTGTTAATGTTGTAATTTTAAAAATGTCAATTAAAATTAATAAGTTACCTTGTCCCAGCCAAATTCATTCCAGACAAGAGACATGTTATGTGATATTTGAAAAGGTCCATTTTCATAAAACAAAGCCAATTCACTGCTACAACCAGGCCCTCCTGTTAGCCACATCACTACTGGATCATTCTTGTTACTCCTTGATTCAAAGAAAAAATAAAACATCCTATACACCACAAAAAATATATATTTAATTTTTCATTAATTAATTAAAATCATTATAATATGAATTGAATAAAAACAAAAGAATCTCAATGATGAAATAATACAATTCAGATTTTGAAAGTCAATTTTTTTTTTATCTTGATCATATATTCATACATTGATTTTTTCAAGTCTTAATTCAAAATATTTAAAAGATATATAAATAAATTATAGTAAAAAAAGACCTAGTTTGAATTTTGAAAGATGTCTGATAAATCAAGACGAATGATTAATAATAATCATAGATAAAATGGATTAGATTTCTCAGATGATAAAAAAAATATATACTTTATCATCTTATTAAGTCACATTTCTTTCCGACTCCAATTTTCTTAAATAAAATATAATAATTTTCCAAGATACTTAATATTTATGTGTGATTATCTAAGAAATTAATTCGAGATAAGAAATAGAACCTTGCAGCTTTACTATGTAGAAGATGATAATAACCAGCATGATGCCCCAAGTCTTGAACAGTAGCACCAGAATGACCAAAATAAGATAAATTCAACTTCTTTTCAAATAGTCTATGTTGATCAGCTATTTGATCTTTTGAAGAAACAATAATATTTATGTCATGTTTAGGGAATAAGTTAAGTTGTCTAATGAATTTTTCAGCCATTGTTTTCATAGGATCATGGGAATCCAAGAAATTTTTTGATGAGGATGAAAGAACATGAGAAAGAGAAACAAGAAAAATAGTTAGGAAGAGAAGAGAGAATATTGATGAAGAAGCCATTTTTTTACCCTTTAAGATTTGAATGGAGAGTTTTATGATGTAAGGGGAAATATGAGTGTTATTATAAGAGCAGGGATAATTGAGAATAGAGAAAAATCATACTCTTAATTTTATTATGGATGAGGCACAATTAGTACTAGTTGTATGAGGAAATTATTTTATTCATTTATATTCTGACTCATGGAATCTACATTATATTTTTCTTCTTTGCCATTTATTCTCTTTCCTACTCTTTTTTCATTTTATGTTTTTTCTAAATCTTTTTGAAACCAATATAATTACTCCTTTAGTTTGTGTAAATGAAAATAGTTTATTTTTATCTAAATAATTAAAGGTTAAGAGTATAAAAAAGTTTAAGTTAATTCTTTGAATTGTCACTTATGTCATGAAAATTGACCACTAAAATTATTATTTTTTCTCTCATTTTTCATTTATCGTACTTTAAAATTTTTATCTTAATATTTCATATTTTTTTAACTTCTACTTTTAGAACTCATTCAAACATAAGAATTATTTCTTAAAAAAAAAAAAAAAATTCACTTAATTTGAAAATTGATGTTTGATAATGAAAATTTGAAATACAACTTTTTCAACTCAAACATATATTTCAAATCTGGAAAACATGTTAGTATAATTTGATTTTTCAATTCACTTTTCATTTTTAAAATTGTATGCAAGTACATTCAAACATGAATATCATTTCGCATATTGTTTTGCAAAAATAAAGCATGACTCTATGTTCAACTCTAATTATGTTTACTTCAAATACAGTAAAATATATATATATATATATATTCTATAGCCAAATGCCAAATAATAATAACCATAACCATGTTTTCTATGTCCATAACCCCTTAATTTTTAATGTGCAATTTTGATAACAACTGTTTCACTATTTCTTTTTTATAAGTTTTTTATATAGATTTAATTGAATTTGTATTAATTAAAGATTCATTTTACTAAACTAGTCTTATTAATTATATTTTAAACCTTTAAATTTGACTATTAATATCTATGTAGTTATTTGATGATAAAATTGATAATTTTTAAAAATATTTTTTGTTAAAATAAAAAAGTAAATAAATAAATTATTTTCATATACACCAGAAATTAAATTAATTTCAAAATAGATTTAGGAAAACACAGAAAGAAAAAAAAAAGAAAAAAAAAAGGAAAGAGAAGGGCATGAAAGAGAAATAAAAGGCAAAGAAGAAAAATAGAACATGGGTTCCTATGCTAAAATATAAATTAATAAAATAATACCCTCATACAACTTGTGCTAGTACCTCATACATAATAGATTTTTTTCCTCACTTTTATGCAATGAAGTGGTAAAGTTTTCTGATAATTGACCATAGAGAAAATACTAGATTTGATTGTTTTGTTTTTTTTATAAAAAAGTTTTATTCTAATAGGATAATCCGATAAGGAACAAGTATCTCTTCAGAATTATATACGAAATTACAGAGAAAGATCTATATTTAATTAGGATTGTATTACCTTTTGAAACTACTTTAAGTTGAAGTAATTACCTCATAAATACTGACGTAACATGGAGAATGTGCAACTAATTTCTTGAAGGCAAGTGAGAAGCAAAAAAAAAAAAAGGAAAAGGGTTCGAAATATATTTGAACTTTGATCGAAATTGCTGTAATAATACCGAACTTTGGAAAAGATATTTTACCCCATGCACTATTTAATAGGTATTTTAAAGGCATATATGTGCTCACGTGGACACGTTATTATTTATAATGATGCAATATTTATGATGTCCACGTGGGCACATATATACCTTTAAAATACACTATTAAATAGCATAGGTGGTAAAAGGTCATTTCCAAAGTTTGATATCGTTACAGCAATTTTGGTCAAAGTTCATATATATTTCAGACTTTTTTCCCCAAAAATGAATGAGAAAACTTCCATCAATATTGGACAAAGTCCATTTTTAATTGGTCATTTTCCCATTAGTTAATATACATAATTATTGACCTTAAAATTTAGAGATCAGGGTAAAAAACACACCTAAACTATTCTTTTTTAAAAATTTCATATCTAAACGATTGAGAGTGTGAGTTTTATACCTAAACTATCATTTATTAGTTTGAGAAACACATCTCTCTCTTTTATTACACTCTCATCATGGTGTGTGTAATACACTCTCTCTTTTAGTTAAGAAAATTGTCACAACACACTCCACTTGGACAAAACATTTCACATTGACAAAAATTAAATAAATTATTAGTATTAGTTAAAGTTAATGATTAAAGTATTACTATTTTTCAAATAAATATGTAAAATATTTATTTCCTTCCTCACTTTAAACTTTTTTCTCTATGTCATTAATTTCTTATCTTTTCACTTTTAATTATTTTAAAAAATTATGCATCATTTAAAAAATAATGAAATTTTTTTTATAAAGTGTTCTTTGATTTTAATGTTTTATTTATTTTTTATATTTTATTTGATTTTCTTTACATCCGTCCAAAATTAACTTATTTTAAGTATAAATATTTGAAATTAAATTTAAAGGAAAGACAAAGAGAATATAAAGAATAAATAAAATCACTAGAAAAAATAGAGAAAATATAATGAATCAAGGTAAAAAGGAAATGAAAAAAAGGGTTTAAATAAAAGGTAAAAAAATTACTTGTTTTAACTTGATTTAAATACAAGGCAAAGAAAAATAAGAAGATTTTCTTTTATTTTGAAGAAAAGAATTTTTTAAGAAAATTTAAAAATATTCATACACGTGGTGGCGTGTGTATATCACTACACTACTTGAAACTGGGTCTTGGCTTCATGTCAGTACAAAAGGTGTATGAAAATACAGAAAAAAAGTTTTGAAGGAGGGGGAGGGGATAATAAGAAGATGTGTCAGTGCGATTTCGGTTATAGTTCAGGGGTACTTGTGTCTTATCCCATTTTTTAAAATCAAAGATAGAAAAATATTATTTTCTTCTATTTAATTTGTAAGTAGTCATAAAATATGATTTCAACAAAAATAAATAATGTGCTGAAGTAAATTGGGAGATTTGATTTCCTAACCCTTTATAAACACTATTTTTGTTATAAAATAAAAATAATATATTAAAACTTAAAAAAACAAAACTAGTAAAGCAGAGACGGAATAATATGACAAGACCAAAGCAAAGAAAGGAGAAACAAAAGTAGTAGAAAAAGAGAGATATAGGAAATAGAAAGTAGTAGCTTATTCTCCTTCTTGGGTGTATTTTTACATTACTATCAATGCCCTTTTATTGGTGTTATTACTTGGAGTAGTCATATTGCTACAGTAACAAGGTGATGTCATTCATGACATCCACCAAATAATATATTTACAACACTCCTCCTTAAATGTTCATGTGTACAAAAATGTACACAATCATTCGTAATAAACATCATTTCCTTATTACAAGTTGCTTGAAGGAAGCTACTTGTAATCTGTGTGTAGGAACCTATTTGTAGAGATACTTGTAAGTTATTTATAAAAATCTGATTGTGTAAGCTACTAATAGAAACTTGCTTGTTGCTTAGGAACATGTTTGTAAGTTGTGTATAGGTACCTGTGTGCGGAGCTGTTTATAAGTTGCCTTTTTTATTTCAAGCTTATCCAAAAAAGTGTGTAATGAACATCTACAATATGATCTATTTACTAATCATTGGAGTTCATCAATAGATAATGTGCCTCGTTAAAACCTTACTACAAAAAATTATGTGGAAAAAAATCCTAATGAAGGAAAAAGAGTACACATATCTAGTAATACACATTGAAAGTTGCCTCATTAAAAATCTTAATAGAAAACTCAGAGAACAAAACCTTGATTATGGGAAAAATAGTATAATGCATATTTACTCTCCCCGATTAAAACATCACTTAATTATTGTAAAGAATATCTCACAATCTATACTTAGCCTTCCAAATGTTAATATTGATTGTGTCTTTGTGACCAAATCATATCCAAGAAGATGTTGCATCGTTGACCCTATCATGATATATTATTTTCCTGTCTCTTGGATATGTTGAGTTCGGCCAAAGATAATCACTTAGTTTGTGACCTCGTCGGTGTAGACAAATAGCTCATTCAACTTGTTTGTAACAATAGTCAAGTGTTAGAGATTACATGATAATAAAATTAATTGTCCTGTAGAATAATATAATATGACAGTGTTTCCACATGAAAATAAAGAGCTTTCTTGAGATGATACTTAGATTTCTTGAGATCATACTTCATATAAACCAAATGATTTGTCGCAGTATCATAATCAAACCTTGACATGATTGGTTATATATACAAATTTATAAATCAATATTTCATTCCCTATGATATCTCTATCGATAGGAGTAATATTATATTTGCATGCACATTCATAAATAATAATCGCAGGATATATTAGTGCACAGATTGCACTATGACATGGCACTTTCTAACCATTTTAATGAAATCAAAATTGATCTTTATGTTAAGCGATTTCACAATCATTGGGGTACTATTCAACGGAATCGCTTTAAAACATTTTAAATTCTTTAAGGATTTTCATATAATATTTGCTGTCTAGCTAGACATGATAATCGTCCGTTTTATGTATTCAAGTTTCTCATATATTGCTGAAAAAAATCTCATTGCATCCACCATAGGAGAACACATCTCCATCTAATAATGTCAGGACTTTTCCGAAAAATCTTTTATGCCCCAAGGCACAAGTTATACTTTATATCTTATTATTTTACTTGTCGCACAATAATCTATTTGCACCCCCACTAACATTATATTCACACTACTTTTCAAGTGAAATAAAATATATTTGAATTGAATATTTACTTGGCCAATCATTTATTTGTCCATACTATTTGACATATTTGAATTTAAGATCCTCCTCACCATTTATAATTTTGAGTGTTATAATATATCAAAGATAGCGTCAATGGTTATTTCGATATCGGTTCCAATGTGACATAACTTATCAAGATCTTTCTGTCTTTCATCATTTTCAGGTACTTGAACCTTTGCCAAGGTTTTACGAAGTGTTATGTCATGGTACTCTTTTTAAAGTACTTGCCTCATTATTATGACTATTTTGATCATTTGCTCCTCTTTTTTTTCAAGAGGTTTTATCTTTCGAACCGATTAATCTATCACGCTTCAGGTGTGTTGTTGCTCCCCAATATACACGCAAGTGTACATGGTCTCTCAAGTAATATAGTTTCTTAACAAAATGAGTTTTCGTTCCCAAGGGACTTGTGATCGACTTATATTCAGTACTTAATTCTACAACTAAACAAGAGTAACCGATTAAAAGAGTTTGATGATTACTAACTACTAATATGAATTTAACAATAACTAAAAGTAACTAATTGTGAAAGACTTTAAAGTGATGTTTCAAGCAAGTAAAAGACAATTACAGGGCTGCAACATTCATTGGATTTCATGTATCCTATCTTAGGCAATGAACTAATTTCGGTTATCAAGTTACTGGTTTACAGGGTTAATAGTATGAGTCGGGTCTCTCGACCTCTAGTCGCCTACTCTAGTTAGATGTCTAACTACATCATTGAGCAGGGATAGCAAGCCTAACTGGCGAGCATTTATATTTAATCATGTTTTGTAACCAAGCAAGTTGTTCGTCCGGGCGTTACTCTTGAACGCACATCAACTCAATGGATGATCGAGCTTTCTATATTCTTTGGTCTAACTACCCTCTCCTCTCTCGATTTTATGAATAGACAATAGATTTACTTTATGGTGATCAAGCATAAAATACTAAAGGGAAAATGCATAAGTACCCCCCCAGCCTATACCCGAAATCCCAGAGACACACCTAACCTTTACTAAGGTCCTATTACCCCCCCGAACTTATTTTATATGTAATATTCTACCCCTTTTTGGCCTATGTGGCACTGTCTTGTGGGCCCAACGCATGTTGACTTTTTTTTCAAGGATAGTGCCACGTAAGCCGAAAAGGGGTAGAATATTATAGATAAATTAAGTTCG
>JAJOOF010020705.1:0-20867 GCA_029582545.1 Solanum lignicaule
TATTACTGAAGGCGATTTCATTTTCCAAGCTCAAAATATTTATTTTATTGATAATTAGCATGAGAGCTTGTCCTATGACCCCACTATGGAGGATATGAGGCAGACAAGATAATATTCCCTCATACGATCTTTGAATGAAATATAAAAAGATTTGCACAATATGTGTACAAGCAGGATAACACCTCATATAGATCCTTCACATTGAATCCGTCCATATAATTTCCACACTGAAATAATTAATTATTTCAAAAGAATGTAAGATTTTTTATTGTATAAAATTAACTCATACATCTATAAGGCTAAGAATAAAAGGTAAAACAAATGACAAGGGAGGAAAAAATATTAGGTGCAAGTCTTTTGTCGATATAGTTATTCGATATATTTATATTCGAGAAAGTAAATATTTCGTAAAATTAGTTGAAATATGCATAAATTAACTCAAATAATTATAGTATACCTAATATAATCTTACAAATGAATTTGGGGAGGGTAGGATATACATACATATACCTAAGTATTACCTTTGTCTTTATAAAATTGAAAGATTATTTCTGGTAAATCGTCGGCTTAAAAGAAGTGTAATCAAAATAGGGTTGTAAGAAAAATAACGATAATAAATTAAAATAACAAAATGAACTAAGCAAATAAAGTAATATATAATAGAAAAACAAAAACATACTATGTGAATACTAACTAGTACTTCTTTCTTTGTTCCAATTTATGTGTCACATTTCAAATTTCAAGATTCAAACAAGTTTATTTTTTAAAGTAAATTTTTCCTATATCTTTTAAATATGTTGAATTGTCAATTATTGTGACTTATAGTGCTTTTTACTTAGTTTACAAATATATAAATTAAATTTCATTTCAGAAAAATCAAAGATTTCATGTGCAAATTCTTGGTCAAACTTAAACTGTTTGACTTTCGAAAATAAAATATGTCACATAAATTAAAACATAAGGAATACTGAATAACGAGAAGATAAAAAGAAAAGACTACCCCATGCCTCTCCTGCACAAAAGTTTGACTACTTACCTGCCCCTAATTTCCAACCTTTATATGTTCACACGAACACCACGATTATAAAAACAATAAATAAACAAATAAGAGTAAAACTTATAAGTTATAACCACCCACAAAAGTTATAAATGAAAATTTATTCTCTCTGCACTCTGCAGGGACATATATTCCTCTTCTAACAAATGATAATAAACTACTATAGTCAATATAGAATAAGAGAAAAAATGTCATTTTCTAATAATTAAACATAGGAAAAGGATAAATATATTTTGAAATATCGTAAATGGTACGTAAATATCCTCCATTATATTTTTGGGATATTGGTGCCTCCTGCCGTCCAAAAACTAAAGTATATATACTCTTTATACTAACGGGCATACGCTAGTCATAATTTTATCCATCGATCCGACATTTATTGAATATCGAATTGACGGATAAGATTGTGCCACGTGTCCCTATTTAGTCTTCCGTTAGAGTGAATGGCATATATGCTCTAGTTTTTGGACGGTAGAGACACCAATGTCCCAAAACTATGACGGATACTATCTGCATACCATTTACGATAGTTCGAACATATTTGTCCTTTTTCCCATTAAACATTAAAGCACTCTCTTTCTCTCCATAAACACATAAAGGTTAAAGCACACAGAAGTAGAACCATCTCAAACATTCTTTTTTCTCAAAAGCTACTAATTTTTCTTTTTTCACCAAAAAATTAAATAAATCCTCCTCCTTCTCCATCAATGGACAC
The DNA here is from genome assembly GCA_029582545.1 of Solanum lignicaule. Lineage (NCBI taxonomy): Eukaryota > Viridiplantae > Streptophyta > Magnoliopsida > Solanales > Solanaceae > Solanum > Solanum lignicaule. The sequence continues at coordinate 1,773 of JAJOOF010020705.1, forward strand.
TTCTCAATGGCCACAGGTACAAACTCCAAAAATTAGAAATATAGATCTATCTACTTTTTAAAATTTTTGCCTTTTCACTTAATATTTTATGAAATCTTGGTTTCATTATATAAATATATATTGTTCTGTTCTTGCTACAAATTGAATTTGTGTGTTTTTTAAAAGTTTGATGTAACCCCTTTACTTTTCCCCCTTTATCTATGTGAGATTTTGTAAAGGTTGAAAAAAAGAGAAAAAGATCAAGTTTGTTACTTAAAAGTTAAAAAAAAAAAAGAGAGTACATATTACAAAGCATAAAGATTCAATTTTTATTACTCCTCGATAATGATATCCTTTAATTTTTCTCATTTTTAAAAAAAATATTCCTTCGTTTTTTTAGGAGATGGTGATGAAATCCATGGAAGAGATAATAGTACCAAAAAATACAAATTATACAAGGAAAATTAGGCCTCATCAACAACAACAAAAACAACAAAATGATCAAGCTTTGAAGAATTGTCCAAGGTGCAATTCAACAAACACAAAGTTTTGTTATTACAATAACTATAGTCTTTCTCAACCAAGATTTTTTTGCAAGAATTGTAGAAGATATTGGACTGATGGTGGATCTCTTAGGAACATTCCTATTGGTGGAGTTTCAAGAAAATCCAAGAAATCATCATCAAATAATATTATGAAAAATAATCTTATTTCTCCTAAAATACAAGATATTAATAATAATACTCCTAATAATAAAGGGGTTGATCAAGATCTCAACTTGGATTTTTCATCTGATTTCAAGATTATTTCTGAGTTGATCCAAGTACCAAATGATAATTCATTTATGCCAATCATGCCTAGTATGTCTGATCCAAATTCAATTTACTTATTCTCTAGTAATTTGGATCATGGTTTAATTGGAAGTAGTAGTACTAGTGATGGTGGCTATGAATGTAATAATATTATTCAAGATTTGCAAGTGTGTACTACTACTACTACTACTACAAGTACAACAACAACTGGAGGGATTTTGTTTCCTTTTGAAGATTTAAAGAAAGTTTCAAACACAAGTGAGCAAAGTAGAGATGGAGAATCATCAAATGGATATTGGGATGTAATTTTAGGAGGAAATTGAGATACTGGTACAATAACATATCCAATATAATTTCTGAAGGTCCGGAGAAGATAGATCTCTATATCAATTGATTGTTCGAACTCATTGATAATGTTATTAATTGTCGTAGCAATCTTCGTATGATAACTTAGAAATATAGTCTTATAAATCTTCCCAACATGCTATATGTAACATGTATTACTACATATTTACATTGATGCAATTTATTTTTTTACTATATCATTGCATTAAATTTTACTATTGTAAGTATTAAGGTGCATCAAAATATAAAAAAGTTTTAAGTTATTTGCATAGTGAATTATTGCACATAAATATTTTAATGATAATCAAGTTTTTCTTTGGAAAAAATGGCACATCATGACATCCCATTTTACTAATTGGCAACATATAGCCCTCTTTTATTTTTTTGACAAAAAAGGATTTTTAAAAATTAAATTTTGCAATTAGTAGCCCACGTATTGGGAAATTCTTTTTTAATTAAATTAAATAATTTTAGGAGGTGGCAACATAGTGTCTTTTTTATTGGGAAGTGGTTTTTTTCTTCCTTTTTTTTCTCTTCTTCCATAGACACGTTTCTTTTGAATTGTATTTTTTTTATTGATTATGTAAATATTTATTCAATTCTTTCTTCTTCTTCTTCATTACTTTGAATAAAAGATGATTTACTTTTTGTTTATTAGTTTTACATATTTGAGTTCTATAAAAATATTCGTTCATAGTGTCTATTTTTTCTTTTTCGCTTTTAATTTTTTGATGGTTTGTTGATGTCTACTCGTCAATTTCTCTAACTGTTAGCCTATGTTTGATCCCCTCTTGTATTGTCGTTCAATCTTTGGGGGGTTCTAATTTTTGAAATTGAAGTTTATATCTAATTTAGGCAAAAATTTACATAATAGTAATTGATTGTAGGTATCAATTGTCATGTTTAAGAAAGTTATCCCTGGGATTATTCATTTAAAAAAAAAAGATTCTGATTCTAATTTTGTGGATTCTCCATCCATAACTCTAAAGTTTAGCCATGTAAGTTCTTCTCGATATCTAATTCGACTGGTGTGTTTGCTATTGAACATTTTAAATTTCATGTGCAATCCTCATTTACACACTAAAAAAAGAATCTGAAATGTATACAAATTTTGAGTGAATGAATACATGAATATGTTTACATGAATGCAATGCATAAATGATGTTCATGATTAAAAAAAAAATTTCAATGCAGTGTATACATATTATAAGTGAATGAATACATAAAGTGTTTGATTTTTAAATATGTATACACTGATTTTTTAATATGTATACACTGAAGGGGATAAAATAGCTATAAATGTATACTAATTATAAGTGAATGAATACATAATGTGTTTGATTTTTAATATGTATACACTGGAGGGGATAACATAACTATAAATGTATACTAATACTAAGTGAATGAATACACCATTCTTTTACCTATATACAATCATCAAGTATACAATTGAATTTTTTTTATCAAGTAATGAACAAAAAAACATATAAAAATACATAATTTACGTTTTTAGGCAGTTACATATTGTATATATAATTTTTGATATTTTCGTTATTTTTGTTGTTTAGTGATGATTGGTTATACGAGGAAAAAAAACTATTAAAATGTTATTTATTAATTTGGGCCATTTTGTGCTTATTTTTTATTTGTCTATTAAATGCTAATTAATGTTGAGTTATTTATTGCTAATTATAACTATAAGTTGTATATATGTGTCATTTCCTTGGGGACCCACAAACATTCCCCTTGGGAATCGTGCTAAAGAATAGTTTCTCTTCCACTAACACATGTCTTAAAAAAATAGTTTCGTAAGTTGATGCTTTATGATTGAAAATTTTCATTAATATTGTTTCATTTTCTTTTCACTTTTGACACTTATTACAATTAAAAAAACTAGTACTATCAACTATGAAAAAATAAATTTAATCGATTTCAATTTATTTGAAATTAAAATCCAATTATTATTATCTAAAAAGATATAAACTCTTTGTCCCAAGTACATAATACTATTTTTACACTATGATATTGTATTTTAATATTCTCGAGTTGAGGTAAAAATCATTCCTTCGTAATTGTAAATAATTTTTTCTTTCAATCTTTCTACCTTACTTATTCATATTAATGTCTATATCTAACTAATAAATAAATGACATGCATTTGGTTGTTTGCAACTATGCATATACATTTTTAAAATTTAGTTATGGTTAAATTATACATTATTTCTCCCAAATTATATGTGATAGTTTCCTTTGCAATTTGATTGAAAAAAGAATGTTTATTCAATCAATTTTAAATTTTCCATTTTAATTTTAATGAGACTATTTATTAGCACACAATTATTTAGAAGTACTCCCACCATTTCTATTTACATGTTGTTCTTATAAAAAATAGATGTTGTTTAATATTTGTCATTTCATAAAATTAATGCATAAAAGATCCGTAATTTTTTTCCTATGGAAAAATTCTTTTGGTCAGAATGGTAAAATAACATATTTCATACTATGTTATTTTACCTTTTTGAACATTTTTACACTTTTAACTTTAATAGTACCTTTTAATTAAAAAAAAAGAAAAAAAAGATGAGTTTATTTTAAAATAAAAAGGATATTATAGACTTTTTAAATTTCTGGTCATTTAGTATTACCTTTTCATATTGTACTCTTGAGAGTTATTGAACATGAATTATTTTATTCATGTTTCATTGGTCAAATTAATTAATCAAAACAAATTAATTTCATGTTCATTTATTGAAAATTTGACTTCAAGAGAACATAAAAAATAAGGATAAAATAGTAAACTAGCCTAATTTGTTAAGGGGCGTGAAACCTAAAATGATGACAACTAAATAGGAACGAAGGGAGTAATTAGATCACAAGTTTACACAAACTCCCTTCATTCTAAGATTTTGTATCTAGTCAAATACCATCATTTAATTATGACGATAAATACTCCATCTGTTTCTATTTATATGTCGTCCTTAATAAAAATAAATGATTCTTGATATTTGTCATTTCACAAAACAATATAGAAATGACATTATTCTTCCTATTTTATCCCCGAGAGTTATTAGCTTTGAAAGTATGAATTTGACATACATAGGAAACTAAATGATTAATACATGTTCATTGGTCAATTTAATCAATCAAAATAAATTAATTTATGTTCATTTATTGAAAACTTGACTTCAAGAAATCACTAAATAAGGGTATAATGACAAACTTAACTAATTTCTTAAGGAACGTGAAGTCTAAAATGATAACATATAAATAGGAACGAAGGAGGCGAATCGCGATAAGATGACGTTCTTATAGAAAATCAAACGACGTCATATTAAGCATGATTGACCTCTTATCTTTACGTCTGAAAAACACAGGGAGTGGCAAATTTGTTATTCTCAAGAAAGGTCAGGGGTATTTCTGCATATAAATGAATCATTTCCATCGTTCTCAATTTCACTTTCTCCTGGACATATCATCGAACAGGTAGTAGTCAAAACCCTAAACTTCTTCAGAAATTGTTAGCATAATCGGAAGAATTTCGAGTAGGAGAGATCAGAAATGGGCGATGTAGCTGATAAAGTAGCTTATTTTCAAGCGATTACTGGACTCGATGATCCCGATTTGTGTGCGGAGATTCTCACCGCACATAATTGGGATCTCGAATTAGCGCTATCAAATTTCACTTCCAATCCTCGTGCTGCTGATGATGCAAATGCATCTGAAGCTACTACTTCTAGCACGAATCCTGAACAAGTAGAAACCGGACTTGTTGTTGGTGCTGCCGGTGGACCGCCGGGGCTTGCTTGGAAGATTGTTACGTTGCCGTTTTCAATTATTTCAGGTAGTTTAGGGTTAGTTTCAGGTGCGGTTGGATTTGGCGTGTGGGCGGTTAGTGGTGTTCTATCGTATGGGTTAGGTATGATTGGGCTGAATTCGGGACGGAATGGTGAGTCGTCGTCGTCGTCGACACGTTTGTTGTCGGTATCTGCAGCGGTATCAGAAGCTATGGATTTTGTTACGTGTTTCGAGAGGGATTTTGGTAGTATAAGGCCGAATTTTGTTGCTGAAGGTTTTATGGATGCATTGCAGAGGTCTAGGAATGAGTATAAGCTACTGTTTGTTTATTTGCATTCGCCGGATCATCCGGATACGCCTGTGTTTTGTGAGAGGACGCTATGTAATGAGGATTTGGTGGCGTTTATTAATGAGAACTTTGTTGCTTGGGGTGGGAGTATTAGAGCTAGTGAAGGTTTCAAGATGAGTAATAGCTTGAAGGCGTCAAGGTTTCCCTTTTGTGCTGTTGTAATGGCTGCAACAAACCAGAGGATTGCTCTGCTTCAGCAGGTATGACAGTTTATTGCCATTAGTCCTACTTAGCCTTGGAAATTTCCGTGAAGTTATTTGGTTTGATACTGCAGTTATATTATTGACATGCTTACTGAAAAATGCTCAAACGTTTTAAATAAACGCTTTATGAGGAAACAACTTCTCTACCCTGCAAATGTTGGTAAGGTATGCTTACACCCTACCCTCCCAGAGCCCACTTGTAAATTTTTTCCCCTTTAATAATTTTTGGACTTTATGGATGACCACAAGTAACAATTTTATATTGTAAACCAGTATTTAGGTAGCACTGAAAATCCCTCTACAAAATAAAACCATGAAGACTAAGAAGCTAAGAAAATAAATTCGTAGCATGAGTCAAGGACTTCTATATTGATTCTGCATTTACAGAGGAATTCTTTACACACCAAAAACATAATAGCAAAATACAGTCTTGCTTGATCTTCTATAGAGTTCTACTTCTATCCTTTCCAAATATTCCACCATATGCAGCTGGAATGATCCTCCAGTAGCTTCTATTCCTTGCCCCAATCCCAGCGTCCTCCCAGATAGAAAGAGTGTCATCAATCTTGCTAGGCATTGTCCAAGATATGCCTCTGAGATGGATAAAAATCTTCTACAGCGGATCAGTAATTCTGCAGGGTAAAAATAGATGTCCTACTGTCTCAGCTGCTTCCCCACATAAGCAGCAATTTGAAACTAAGATAATACTTCTCTTTTTCAAGTTTTCATGTGTCAAAACAGCCTCTTTGGCTATCAGCTATGTAAAGCATGCAACCTTAAGAGGTATCTTAACTTTCCAAATTTGTCTCCAAAGGCACTTGGAGGTCTGGGGCTCAGTCATGTTCATGATCTTATAGCCTGAACTCATGTTGTATTGCCCCTTATTATGTCCAGTCCACCACAAGAAGTCCACCTCCTCCTTCAGCCCTTGGAAAGATTACAAATGCTTATAAAGATGAACTAGTCTAGGTATTTCCCAGTCATTCAGCATTCTTCTGAGAATCAACTTCCAGTCTTGAGATGACCACATTTCAGCCACTGTTTTGTTCTGATGTTGTGCTAGACTGCTAGAGCAAACATTTCAGGAAATAGCTCATCCAAATTTCTGTTTCCCAACCACCTATCCTTCCAGAAAATTGTTTTGTTTTCCATTATATACTTTGATAACACAGGGGCTCTTTAAAAAAGGCCATCATGCTCTGATTGAGCTCTAAACAGTTACAGCATATGAGTCATTGACCTCCTTGGTAGCCCAAAAGTCCAGCTCCCCATACTTCAATTTGATCACATTTTCCCCATAAAGAATGTGATTCCTGGGCATACCCAGTGGTTTGGAAGGCGTAACTAATAGATACTAATAATAATGTAATATAGAAATTAGAATATAATAAATCCTCTTCTCACATGCTCAAACACACTCCAATTTTTCTCACATCCGAATGAGCTACAAGTTAGACTTAATACTTTCATGGCAAACTAGTTTGACTACCAAATAGCGGCCACCAATTCAACTATAGAAAAATAAATTTAAAGGTTAATAAGTATAAATGAGTCAAATTACCTAAGAAAGCTATAAAGACAACTAAACCAAGTCACTTTACCCGGTGACCTTTTGTCTCTGGTTCTAATAGCCTGAACGCAACCAAACATCCCATCTGCTATTTTGTACTTAGGAAGCTCAATGACTAGTACATCTTGTGTTGCTTCAGCATGGACCATCTTCTCAACACATTTATGGTAATCCATCCACACTTCTTAATCTAAAGTGTCATTTTCATTGGTAGTATAAAACAATCTCGGGTTCAAAATATGGCTTGCTACATGCAAAGGCCGATGGAATAAGTTGCTTAGACTTCACTTTTGGTGCTGCACTCATGTCGACACGACGTGGGTGTGGGATCGGTAATGGATTTGGTCAACCAATTTTGTATCTTTGATCAAAATCAATGGAGAAATTCGGGACGCATACCTATGTTTTTGAAATCTAAACAAAAGCTAAGGTGAAATTAAAGAAAATAGAATAGCTTGTACGTAGAAACTTCTATGTCTATCTTTTTGGGATTCTCCTCGGAAGACCTTGTAATTTTTTCGCATAATGTCATTATTTAAACATATAACTAGGGGTGTCAAATGGGCGGGTTGGGTTGAAATTGGAGATATTAAAATGGGTTGAGATAGAAATCGGGTTGGGTCTTGACCCGCTCAAGTTTACTTTGGGCTCAAATGGGTTGGGTTCAAATGAGCTAAAAAACGGGTTGGGTCTTGACCCGTCCAATTTGACCCGATTAATCTCAATAATTTTAACATAGTGATATTTAACTTTTATAATCACAATTCGAATTTTCGCTCAAGATTTTTTTAAAAAAAAGTAACAAATGGATAGATAAATCCTAAAAGATGTTAAATAGATAATAATTCATACCTTTAATATAGGAATATATCTTAGTAAAAAGTTTTAAAACGGGTTGAAATTGGAGATTGAATTGGGCTCAATTGAGGATTTTCTCAAAATGGATTAGGCTTGAATGAGTTGAGATTGAACCCAATTCAAATTATCTTGAGCCCAACCCTTAAAATTCTGGGCGGGTTACCTATGTTTGGGTTCATTTTTGACACCCTACATAGAACTCTATTTTTAGAATTTTGTATTATTTTTAGCTGAATTCCTATCTCTTGCACACATATCTGTATCCCAGAATCTTTAGATTTAGATCATGAAGGATCCAACCTCTAGATCCACACCCAAAATGGACATCCGCACTCGAGTTCGAGCAAGCTAATCACAACATTGCCTTCATTTTTGAATGAACAATCTTATATCCTTTTGGTTAAGTATGCTCAATGACCTGAAATTATTTGGTACTTGTATCAAAATAAGTTGCATAAACCTAAACAACCTCCTATTGAAGTAATATAATAGTAAAGGTGGAATGCTAGAGTATATAATGTTCATTTAAAAGGTACAATAAGTAAGTTTACAAGTCACATGGTTGTATAAAGGAATGAGATTAAGGTGAGAATAGGAGAATGCAAGTAATTTATTCACAGTGAATTTGAAAACCTGCATGCTTTTTGATGCTTACATATTTTCTCATAATGATTAAGTGTGGACTTAATGTTTGAAATGGTATGGTCAATTTGGTAAACAATATTGTTCACCCCATTTCTTGTGTTTCCTGTAGTTTGTTTACCTTTTTAAAGAATTATGATTTATACCCATAAGTTCTATAAGATTACTAAATTTTTTATTTTTTTTGAAACTAGTAACTTTAACTACTAAAAATATTCATAAGTCTGTATTATCATTTTATAATGAATATGTTTCGTGAAATGCCATGTCAACGAGCACAATTAATATGAATCTGAAAAAAGAGGAAGAAAATAAAAGGTAAATACCATTGATTTGTATACGAAAAACTACTATTACTACGTGTAATTGAAAGTGACTTCATAGAGCAAGCTCGGATAAAAACTGTATAAAATATGTATATAACTGTATAAATTTTTTACAATGAACTAGGACGGAAATTCAGTCCAAAATTATAAATGATGGGTGTTTATATAAAACATAAAAGTATTGGGTAATTTTCAAGCTTTTAAAAGTTTCCAAATAATAGAATTTGGCCCAAATACTAGTTTTTTCTAGTATTTGTGAATTTGGATTGTTTGCCAAAAATATTTGCCAAATAATGGCAAGTTGTATGGCCAAACAATATTTGCCAAGTTTTTTTCCAAATATTTTTGAGAATATCTGTGGCTAAACGAGTCCGAAGACCGAAGAATCAGCATGCTAGGCAAAACATCTCACTGTTCTTCTTTTGATAAGGAGCAAACATCACACACTTGTAAAACATATTCTTGGTTTGTTATTAGAGGCAATTGCGATTAATTTGATAAAAGATGTCCATCCACTATACAATATTTATATCTTTCAATTAATTGAAATTGCTTCTATTACTGTCTTTCCTTCCATCTCCTTCTGCCCCAAGAGTATCCACTCTTTCTGAAAGGTTAGTTTGGCCATTGTTATGTGCCCTAAAAAGTTATTGGATTCCATTTCAGTTCTCCTGAATATGGTTAGCAAACATTTCAACCTTAAGGGGTTGTTTGGTTAAAAGAAAAGTTAGATAGGGATTAGTTTCATTGGGACTAGTAATGCAGGATTAGTTAATAGTTTTGTAGGGATCAGTTGTGCATGAATTGTTAAAAGTGACCTCATTGTTTATTGGAAAGTTGTGCATGCCATATTCCTTATTGCTGAGGTATTTTTTTATTTTTTTTTGAAACTGGTAATGTTGTATTCCTCAGCATATAATGCTGGAGACCTTCAAAAGGGGACAAAACAAACAAAAAAAGAGAGAAAGAGAGAAACTACTTACAGAGAGCCTAACAGATCTACAAGCTCTAATTCCTCTATGTTTGTTTGTTTACACCAAAAAAATAAAGATACAATACAATTCCATTTAACTCTATGAATGGAATTGGACTTATCTTCAATACATCTGCTATTTCTCTCTCTCCACACAGTCCACCAGATGCAATGTGGAATGATTTTCCACCATCTCTTCTGGCTCTTGCTTCCACCTCTTCTAATCCAGCAGCTGAGTTGATCTGCAGTGTGCTCAGGCATGGTCCATTTTGTGTCTGCAAGGGTAAGAAATAAATTCCACAACTGAGCAGTGAATTTGCAGTGCAAGAAAAGATGACTATTTGTCTCATCTACTTCCCCACAAAGTTGACATGTAAATACTACAATTCTCCTCTTTTTCTTCAAAACCTCTTGTGTCAAGCAAGCTTTTCTAACAACCAACCATGTGAAACATTTTATTTTTGTTGGTGCGATGTTTTTCCAGACATTTTCCCATAAACCTTGATGTTTTCTGTTTTGTTGTGTATAGCCTATGAAAAGGAGTCTGCCCATTATGGTAAATAATAATAGACAGACCAAAGATTATGCTACTGCTCTAAGATTCCTCATTGATGGATTTTCTGTACAAGTTCATTGAGCAAAATGTATATTCTCATGATATTAGCTGTTTTTCATTCATGCCCTTAAGCATGTTTGTGTTCCTTTTTTCTGTTGGTTGAGTATTATAATCCTATGTAAGCAAGTGAATGTTCTAGTCTGGAATATAATTGTTTTCTTGGGATCGAAAGGGGGGGGGGTTATCTTTTCTGCTTCTCCCCTTTCACTGTTACTTCGAAAAAGATTACATGATTTAGCACTTTGTAACTGTTGACTCATGTTTGTGTGTATTTCACTAATCTATTCTATGTCCGAGTGCATATGCTTCCTTGTTTTGTGTTTGTTCCACTTTTTGCTCCTTTTGCCAGCTAGCTACAGAATGCTATTAGGCTTGTGGCCTGATGTGTTAAAAACCAATTGATGCTATATTTGCCACGTAAGAGTCACACACAAAAAGGTAAAGAGTCCCACACAAAAAGAAAAGGGCAACCTAGATCTGTCATACTATAGTTGGTACTACTATTTTCTGAAGGAAGCACACTTGTCTCAATGATTTCTTTGTGTGTAGAAAAATGAACTTGCTTCATTGAATCTTCTACTAGCCCGTTAACTTGTGTACTTATTTTGGTGAACAACACTCTGTAGGCGGAAGGGCCAAAATCTCCCGAAGAAATGCTTACAGTACTGCAAAGAGTGATCGAGGAAAGTGCCCCTGTGCTTGTCACAGCCAGGGTTGAGGCAGAAGAAAGAAGAAACAATATACGTTTGAGGGAGGAGCAAGATGCTGCTTATCGTGCTGCACTAGAAGCTGATCAAGTAAGTGCTTTTAGGTTCCAAATATGCCTTTCCTCTCTTCAAGTTACTCTGTGAAGGGGAAAAAGCTTTACATTGATCAACTGTTTGCCCTTAACTAGGCTAGAGAGCGCCAGAGGATAGAAGAGCAAGAGAGGCTGGAGAGGGAAGCTGCTGAAGCTGAAAGGAAAAGAAAGGAGGAAGAAGAGGCCCGGGAAAGAGCAGCACATGAAGCTGCTGAAAGAGAAGCTGCATTAGTTAAAATACGCCAGGAGAAACTATTGTCATTGGGCCCTGAACCTGAGAAGGGTCCTGATGTTACCCAGGTAAACATGTTTCTCTTGGTTTTCATTGTACCAAAAAAATAATCATTATTACAGATTTTGGTGAAGAAGGGGATCCTTGCAGCATTAGTAAAGCTGTATCTATTTGACCTATAGGTCATGGGTTTGAGCCGTGGAAGCAGCCACTAATGTTTGCATTAGGGTAGGTTGTCTATATTACACCCCTTGGGGTGCGACCCTTTCCCGTACCTTGCTTAAGCAGGATGCTTTGTGCACCGGGCTGCCTTTTTTTCACAAAATTTGGTGAAAGACATGGTTTTCCGGTAAGATTGAAACATAACTGCTCAAGCCTGATCTTATTTCTTGATGCTCCGCTGTTGCTTACCAATATTTCATTTCATTCTATTGGATGTTCTAGCTCCAAAGAACAGATTCATGGAGCTAGAGTGTTTTATATGGAGTCTCGTTGATTTCAGGTGTTGAGTGATTTGATTTGCAAAGATTTTGAATAGAAAAGATTATAGTGCTTAAGGTTGGTAAGTATGTAGAACTGGCTTAAGGTTGAGCAGAAAGTTCATGTTAAATGCATATAACTCGAGGGAGGGAGGGGGGACAAAGTGCAAAACTGAAACTGAATCCCTCAGTGAACAGAAAGGTGTTCATACTGTTGTCTTAATTAATTTGTTGTTTAATTTGGATCATTCAGGTTTTGGTACGGTTTCCTACTGGAGAACGCAAGGAGAGGAGATTTCATTGTACTACAACATTACAGTCGTTGTATGACTATGTCGATTCTCTAGGATGCCTAGCGGTTGACAACTACAGTCTTGTATCCAACTTCCCTCGCACTGTATATGGCGCAGAGAAGCTCAGTTTGTCCCTGAAAGATGCCGGATTACATCCTCAGGCCAGCCTTTTTATCGAGTTGAGCTCATGAGAACTTTAGAAGTCATGCTCTAGAAAATTTTCCTGCTATAATGTTTGTAACTCATTACTCATCAGAGTAGTTAGCAATAGAATTCAATAGAAAAATTGTTCCCTATACTGTTCTATTGTTTCTGTGACAACAAATAAATAAGCGAATGGGATTATACTTGTGGTAGCACATTCAGTACACAATTGTAAAGAAGCTTGTTTTTCCTGTATTTTTTGGTCAAGAAGGCAGAGCCAACAGTAATGTCTGCTGGCCAATTTCTTCATGCCTTTACTAACTAGATGTTTCAACATTATAGAAGCATTAAACCAATTGCCTAATCTGTCTTATATACTATGCAAAGATGACAAAAAAAGGAGGAGAGATAAATAGTTAGAGAAAAGACATAAAAGCACAACTGAAGTTGTTTCGAATTTTCAAAAAGACACCTTAACTTTGAGGATGCCCTATCACCCCACAAAAGTATTGAATATTTTTGTAAAAGGACCATTTTGACCCATTTTCTCATTATGTTTGTGAACATGCACATGATGCTCGTGAAGGTCCGTTTTTAATGCCAAAAACCAATTAAAAGCCCGAGGTTTCATTTCTTCTTAATTTCATTTAGTTTTGAGAACCCAAAAATCAAACCAAACTCTCAAATCAGTTGTTTTTTCGGGAGGATCAACATCGACCTGAGATTTGCCAGCTTCTAAACTTTGATCGGCGGCGAGGTCGCAAGATGTTTCCGAGACTTGTCCACTGAAGCTCGGGTTTTATCAATCCATGGTTTGAAAACAAACCCAATCGCCAACCACTCAAAAGACATGGCTCCAAATACCACTACAATCGATTTCAACGAATTATTCTTCGCCATTGAAACCACAAGCAACTTTTCCGATATACATGCTGATGAGGGTTTTAGTTTGCAGCTGAAACGATTTGCTATTGTTACTATTCTAACATGTTAATCTTCAATTCATTGTTTACTCCGCTAGTTCTCCAAGAAATTTGACCAACAAACATCAAAATTGTAGGAGATGATCTTCAACAATGCTTATGATTGAAGAAAATGATGAGAGAAACTAAGAAATGAAAAATGGAGAACAAGAGTTTTCTTTTTTGAAACGATTTGGGTCGGGTCGGGTCAGATTTGAAGAAATTAATTTAAATTAAATTAATAAAAAAAGTGAGCACCACGCGCCTGTTCACAGTAGAGAAAATGGGTCAAAATGGTCCTTTTACAAAGATATTCAATACTTTTGTGGGGTAATAGGACGCCCTCTAAGTTAAGGTGTCTTTATGAAAATTCGAAACAACTTCAGTTGTGCTTTTATGTCTTTACTCAAATAGTTATAATGTAATGTAAAGACCATGTGGGAAAAAAAGCAAGCAAAAGAATGGCTTCGCCCGGACTCGAACCGGAGACCTTCAGTGTGTTAGACTGACGTGATAACCAACTACACCACGAAACCCTTGTTGAACTCAAATTTGATGACTTCTACTAATATGCTTTTGTTAGTAATATTATGAGTTATGACTTCCAAAATCAGATGAGTTCTTTAATGATGTGGCAGAATATCATTTTTCACTTTGTTTATCTGATTGAACAAGTTCAACTTAAACTCATGCCAAATGTGAAAGACAATCTCAAAGTAATGCAACTATGAATCTCATGGAGTCATGATGGAGAGTTCGACGATCCTGACTCAGGATTGAATGTTGGCAGCATGATTAACACATGCAAGTCGGTTTTCCAACGGTGTTTCTAGTGGCGAACGAGTGAGAAATGCATAAGAACCTGCTGTTGGGAGGAGAACAACAACTGGAAATGACTGCTAAGGGGCTCGCGTCTGATTACCAAGACGATGATCAGTAGCTGGTTCAAGAGGATGATTACTGAGTAACCTTAGTAGCGGGGGACAGATCTACAAAGTAACCTATGAGTTCACGTGATCCTAATAAACCACGTTAACGTCGTTCCTTCACACTTGCTCATTGTACATCAAGAAGCAACCAGACAAAATCAAGCTTAACAGCCAAATATATTGTTTGGAGAAACCATTGTTTGATTACTCAACTTGAATAAGTGAAGCAAAATAACAAATTCATACCAAACTTGAACTGCTACATCTATCAGAGTAAAGGTGCAACAATTCCAGAGACATTATCAAACATCTTTATCGTGTCATATGGTCAATTCAATGGACTTCTCATTACTCCAGCTATTTGTCTTCCCCATTTACAATACATCATATTACTTGATAGCTTCTCATGGAGCAAAAACAAGATTGCAGATGAATAATTCAGTGCTGACTTGTCAGATGAATGTGTAATCCAAGACGAAGAATCCAGGTACTCCATAGCAGAAACCAAGTAAAGCAAATATCATAATCTATCGGAAACAGCCTTTCTACCCAACAAAGGTAGGGCTAAGGTATGTTTATTGTTGTTGTGGTATTTACAAATTATGATTTTGGAGATTGATTATTCACAAGATTGTTCAACATATCCAATCCAATCAGACAACAAACATAAGAAATTTATACAGCAATGAGCAATGAATCGACATTTTGAATTGATGAGAATTCAGGGTGGACTACTACCAGTTTTCCTTGACGATCTTTGACTTCTCAAGTACAAACTTTCCTTCCTTGTACTTCTGTGCCTCTTCATATGCTCGTTCATATTTCCAGCCAAGCACCTCACGACAGTCGCAGCAATGAACATCAGCAACTGTATGGAGACCAGTCATGAGATGCCTATCCTCTTTTGGTCCCACGACTATGTTCATTGCGTGAGAGAACAAAAATGCTCGACCATTTCTTCCCTAATGTCAATTAGGCAAGAATATATTACTGGTAATATCTTAAGTAAACAAAAGGATAGATCTTGCACTGAAATAGATAAAAAAAAAAAACAGAAAATCTCATATAGAAAAGACCAAGATGTATTCCTCATTGAGCTACATCTTTCCAACTTGTTTCCTTTTCGGTATGTAACTGACATACAAACATATATATGCTCATTTCAATAGCAGAGGAGCCAGTTTTCATGAATTCATGGTGAGATCATTGCCTTCTGCTATAAGAGAAAAATGGAAATAGGTGCAACATTGTCAAAGGTGTGCTAAAAGTGCACTTTAGCTCAGAAGCGAGGTGCAAAAATCTAGAGGGCTTCACCTCAGTCAGCATAAACCTGAAGAGCTAAGTGCTAACACTAAACCATTGATATGTTACTTTATCGATTTCTTTTCAGTTTCTTTGTCCATATATCTGTTATATTCATGCTTATATTCCTTATCTCGGCATACACGTACATAATGGAATCTATTTGCACCTTTTTTTTCGTTAAAGCCCACTGGTCCTTAGATCTTTTTGTGTGTTTCGCCTTTGATAACACACTGTTATCTTTGATATTGTGAACACTTGTGGCAGTGACTAACTCAAGAACTACTGATAACCTTTTTGTACCAGGAACCTCTAAGCAAAAACAGCATAGAATGATCATACATTTAATCAAGACATAATACATAAACAAACATACACTGGCCTCAGATGGCAAGTAAACACTCCAACTTTGAGTATACACATCTAGACACCTCAATTCATCTTCACTATGTAAATTGAACACTCCAACTTACACAATGATCATCTAGACACCTCCAAATCATGTGACACATCAGTGTCGGATGTCCACGATACACGATAGGGACGATTTGGAGTATTTAGTTGTCAATTGAGACCAAGTTGATGTGTTTAGATGTACACTCTCAAAGTTGGAGTGCTTACTTGCCAGTCGTAAACTATCCACGTTCATACAATTCAAAGAAAATGAAAAGAATCCCACATATTCTAACCTGAAAAGCCTTAGAAATAATGTCATCATGAAGTGCAACTTCATTCTTACAATTGCAGCAACTGTACAATCTAGGTCCAATCACCTCAGCCATTTGATGATCAAGATTCTATACACAGTCAGTTTTCTCAAAAACTGTGATACTCTGAGATCATCACAAACAAAATATAATTCCAACACAACAAAGTTAAGTACAATAACAGTGTACAGAGCAAAAAGACTATACCTTTATCTTCAATAGCCACAATTTGTTATCTACACACCCTTTTTCTCTTTTGACTAAATATCTGCTACTATAACCACAAATCAAGTTTGTCAAAAACCAATTAAGTCATAATCAATTAATTTGGAAAACTAAAGCATCAAAGATCCAATTTTTGTAACTCATACCCAAGACTAAGCATCAAAGACCCAATTTTTATCTCAGAGAAAAAAGAAGAAAAAGAGCACAACCCAGTTGAGAAAAAGAAAAACCCATTTGAAAAATACTAAGATACTAATAGAATTCAAAGGAAAGTAAAATCATCTGGTGTAGTTAAAGAATCAAGATTGAACCTGTTTATAGTGTCATCATGGCAACAAATGGGAGATTGATCAGTTGCTTTTCCCTATTTCAAGGAGACAAGAAGAGGGGGTGGGGGTAGGGTAAGGAGGTGTGTCGGAGTTTGGTGAGTTATGACAAAGATGAATGAGGAGCATCAAGATACACGACAACTCTATACTCCTTTCTTCTGATAATGATTGTGATGAAATTTTTTTGATGATGGGGTAAAGATTTCTTTGATTAGAAATAATTTAATCTTTATTTTCTTTACCTGAAATAATTTATAATTATATGATTTTAGATTATAAATTTTAAAAATATTATATCAAATTAAATGATGACACGTAAAATGAACGAAGGGGACATTAAGTTGGAATGCAGTGTGTATGCGTGCGTTTTGCGAGGTTCTGAAATGCCAATTGATTATTAGAGCTTTCAATATATACAATTATACATGGATTTTTTGAAAAATTATCAATAAATTTTGCTTGTCCTCAAATTCGAAGGGTCTATTTCAAAAGATTCAAGACTTTTTTAAGATTGACTTTATTTTTATTTTATAATTAGTGAATTTATCTACTCTTCGCACGGTTCCATTAATGTAATAAAGGCATACAATTTTAACCCTTTCATCGTGATTATTTTCTTAAGATTTCAAGTTATAAATGTAACTTTACAAATTTAAGAATTTGATTTTTAAAAAAAATATATTTTTGCTAGATCATATTCTCATTACCATGAAAATAATAATTATTGTTGCATTAATGATATTTTGAAATCTTCTATTTTCCTTTTTGTTATGTTTCTTGATTATACCCTTCTTTGTGTGTATTTTTTTCCCATATTATTTTTCACTTAAATAATCTTTTCTCGTGTAATCTCATTCTTCTTTGTATTTATTATCTTAATATTATTTTTTATTATCCTTTATTTCTACTCTTATTTGCATTTCTTTACCCTTGTTTCATTATTCAATTCCTCTAAAATCAATAACTATTACTTCTTTCCTAAAATAATCAAAATATTGTATCAATAATTGCACCTACGAATTTACTCTGTTATTGTATTTCCTTTACGGAAAATATAATTGGCAAGACAGATTTTTGACACGAAATGACACGAGCAACAAAAATCAGGTATTTTCATAATTTCGATGAAAAGTTAAGGGCTTTTGGGTAAATTCATTTATTTCGTGTACTTAAATTACCCTCAAAAGTAAAACCACTTTTAATACTTTTAAAACCATAACTATTTAAAACTTAAACCACTTCTGAAAAGTCTAAGTTATAATTATTATTTATTTCACACTGCCCAAGAAATTTTTATTTAATTTTATACTTTATTGAGCTTTTTCGTTTTTTTTGGGTAAGGTTTACTTCTATTTCTACTAAGTTTGGGTCTCCATACGTTGTCATTTTAAATAGTGTTTTTTTGTTTCCTTTTCGTTCATAATTTTAATTTGGAATAATAAATCAACGACAAATCCGAGTTGATTTAAACTACCTTTGTTCAAATATATTTGTTTTTTGTCAATTTTTTTCTTCATTCACAAGAACCCTATATTTAAATATATCAATCTTCTATATAGGGGTGTACATGGTCAGGTTGCTTCGGATTTTTCAAATATCAAACCAAATCATTTGTGTCGAATTTTTAAATCTATAAACCAAACCAATAAAATTAGGGTTTTTCAACCTCGGATTTTTTCGGATTTTTCCACTAAAGTATTCATATAAACATATAATTTACTTGTACTTCAAATATTTCTCCAGTCCTACCAAAATACAACTATTTAAGGTGTTTCTTAAGAATACAACACAAACAATGATATGATTAATGACACTAAAATATCCAAAAAAAAATAATAATAATGAAATCGCGTAAAACAAATATTGCAAATTAACAAGTCATAATGAAAATGATCATAATTTAAAAGTACTAAATCATACTAAAATAAGTTTAATAAGTATTAGTTACATGACTAAATATTAAAGAAAGTTAAAATTGGATTATGTACTTTAATTGTCTAAACCAATGTAAAACCAAAGAACAAATATTCAATATTATTGTCATTCTTAGTGTTAAATTGATTTCCTTTTTGTATTAGTATTAATTTGATTTTGATTTAAGTTTTATTATAATTACCAACATCTATGGACTATAATCTTTATGGAACTATTCAAAATTCTAAGTTTCAAACTTGAAATAATATATTAAAAGATAAAAACTATAAAAAAATATAAGAAATATTTAAAA
>JAJOOF010020706.1:0-20984 GCA_029582545.1 Solanum lignicaule
AATAGTTTATGATACTGCCTTGTTTCCTTTCTTCTTCTAATTGTTGTTTTTTTTTTTTTTTTTTTTTTGGTAGTTTGCTTATTTGATTATTTTGTTGTTGCCCTGATTTTGTTATTTTCGGTGATGCTAACTTTCCGGATGCATTTTTTTTAGATTACTTGTTAACTAAGGATTTGTTATAATAGTTTAGTTTTCGGTTAATTACTATGGCTAATTGTGTTTTTAGCGTATTTTGTTTAATTTGTTGTTGTTAGTAGGTGTTGTTATAAACTATTTTTATTAATATTATATTTTCTCTGTTAACTTTAAGTATTTCCTGATAGATTTACCTTGACTACTATTATTTTATTATTGTTTGTGATATTTCAAATGACATTCGTCTTTTACATTCTCCGTTAGTTCTATTTAAATTGCAAATTAAAAATGGCCAATGAGAAAATCTCTCCGTCGATTTTGGAGGCCTCCCCAATGTTAAAAGATGAAAATTTAGTTTATGTTTATATTTTGTTTGTTAAAATTGGTCAATGAAGAAATTATCGTCGATTTCCAAGGCCTCCCATGTTAATAAGACGGATTTTTATTTTGAAGGCGAAGTCCCCGGTAGCAGCACCAAAATTTGAGCGTATCAAATAACACCTCCCGTTTGAAGGCGAAAGTCCTCGACAGCGGCGCCAAAATTTGATACGCTCAAATTATACCTCCCTAAAGAAGTATAAGCGATTGTTATCAAGTAAAGAACTCAACTTGGAGGTTGGGGTCGATCCCACGAGGAATATAGTTAGACTTAAACTCAACTTACAATTATATTCATTTAGCCAACGTATTTTCGAAATAAGTAAGTAAAGGGGGGGGGGGATTTGTGAAACAAATAATTGATTGTTGTCAAGTGACAAATGAGCAGGATTCAAACTTTGTTGTTTATCAATGAGAGAAAGTAACTAGGGTGTACGTGTTCCCCATAAGCTCATAACGCGGTATTCCTAGTGATAGTAACCCTTTCCTAGTGTATTACATGCAAAATGATAAGTTAGGTATCTCTAATTCCTTGGTTCGGCTACGTGTGTATAATTTACTAACCCTTACCTTTACCTCATATTAGATATCACATCAATGTATGACTTAGTTTTCACCCTCGCACCAATTGACATTAGACTATTAGATAGTATCACACTATATCTATATTGATAATTCTTTTCTTATTACTTGGTCTGGCAAGTAGCAACAAGGCGAGTTCTAATGCGTGCACTCATTAAAAAGACTTCTAAACGAAAGAATTATCAATGCATGCAATAACACTATTCAAGAATTACTTAATTACTATTCATACTTTGTTAATCGCTCATGGTTCCTACAACCCTAGTTGTGGATTTAGTTACCCATAATACCAAGAACACAATTCATATTTTTAGATGAAGAAATCATGAACTTACGTAATGAGAAGAATAAATCCAGAATCTCAACTTGAATTTCAAAGTCAAAATCTTCAAAACGAACTTAGGAAATCAAGAATTGCTAAAATTGCAAGTTAATCTCCTAAGCCAAAAACTAGAACTAAAATAATAATGTCTAACCCCCAAAAATGAGGTTTACATGCCCTATATATAGAAAAATAAGTCCCAACTAAAAAGGAAACGAAATAAGAAAATAAAATTTCTGGACACGGTTGTAGTTGACGGCACTGACCTACGGACCGTGGACTGACCTACGGTCCGTAGGTCCCTTCCGTGGTTTGGGACTTACACAATTTTTCTGGATCTTGGAACTCCAACTCTCAGTACCGAATGACGGCTCAACAACACGGACCGTGACTCGATCCACGGTCCATGGATCCTCCTCCGTAGTCTCATGCTTACCTTGATAAAAATCAGGTACTGGAATACCTCCTCTGAATCAGTTGACGGACCTGCAGGACGGCCTGTAGGTCGAACTACGGTCTGTCGATCATGGTCGTGGTTCCACACTTGGTCAAGAATTCCCTGATTATTTCTTCAAGCCTTTCCCATCAATCTACGCCCTGTACCTACGGACCGTGACTGGACCTACGGTCCGTAGGTGGCTTTTTCTGCAACATTTATTCAGCTGTGTCTTAGCTCCCACGTCCGAACTTATTTCCTGCAAACAAGATAAAAACACATTAATACCACTACAAAATGGCCCTAGAAACATAACTCTTAAGTGAAAAGTATTAAAAATATCGTAAACTCACGGTATATCAACACCCTCAACTTTAATTCGTTGTTTGTGCTCAAGCGACGCACTAAGACTCTAAACGACACTTGTATAGAAGTAAGGATTCAAGCACAAGCAATCACATGACTCTCTATCCCGACTCTCTTTTTGAGTGCAAATCTTTTCTCTTAGACTCAACAAGCTAACTCATGCGGATCAAAATATGACAAAGATCGACCAATAAATACATAACATACACTGTTTGGCTATCACCAAGGTACCAACTTTTCGACAATGTAACTAGTGCCCTTACTTCAAACGAAATCTCTTTTTTCACACAATGAATATGATTTTGAGTACAAGGATTCATTCAACACTCACGCTCAGAAGTAATTTCAACTATAGTTAGTGTTTAATACCATAGGCTTGCCCTTATTTTCACTGCTTAGACTCTCCAAACTAGTTGCTAGGATCACTATAGGACTTTTCTTAGCTGGTAACGTAGGCTCGGGGTCGGGTGTGGCACATTTAGGTACTTTTTAGTGACTTTCTGCACTCCTTGACATTACATTGGCTATTTACCTCTTCCTCGACCTATTTTTGGCTACTTTTTATCTCAATTTGTTTCCCTTAACTCTCTTCAACCAAGGATGCGACTTTTGACTTTTTGATTCTTATTTCTCATTTTCTTCTTTTTCTTTTACTTTATTTTCTTTTATTACTTTTCACACTTTTCTTTTGCTTCTTTTGCACAAAGTCACATCCTCTTTCATACTTTGTCCTCTTTTCAACACAAAACTTTTTTCATACCCTTTTTCCATTTGGTTTCCTTTTTCATAGCCACCCTCAACTTATGCATTTTGCATTAGTTGAGGTGGACAGTGTCCGATGTCGGACCAGGGCCAAGATCAAGGCAACTTTTTGGGCTTAGCCACCCTCAACTTATACTTTTGGCCTAAGTCAAGGTGCACATGTCCAAGAAGGGACCGGGTCCAAGACAATATTTTTAAGGGAAGGTGAGTTAGGTGAATCAAAAGAATTGGTCAATTTTAGGCTCAAACATTTAGATCAAAAGGGAATAATGCTACCATTTGGTTAGATCATTTTAGGCTTAAGTGGACTAATTTGAACAATGGCCTATGATCACTTCCTAACTTCTAGTCTAGATTATCCTAGCAGGACCAACGGGGCAATTTTAGATTGACACAAAATTGTCTGAACAATCAACCATTCTCACACACTCTTGGCACATAGTTTCATTATCAGATTACCCAGTTCAAGTTTTAGCTTAAGTCATGAGATCAAGTTGGTTCTTTACCATGTCATACTCAGAGCCAACACATTCAACTCATTCTAGCCTACAGATTTTAGCACATATCACAAATTTTGGATGGGTATCATTTTTCATTCTTAATTATGCCATCATGCTTCATTCTTTCTCGTGCTTCTAATCATACACTTCTAACACATGCCGGTTCAACATAAATTAAAAACAGTCTCTTGGAGAAAAAGAACACAGGAAAAAAAACTACAAGAGAGGATTATGAGTTGGGTTACTTAGACTTAACCATATTACTCACAATCCATTTACCCCACCCCAAAAAAAATAGAGTTTAATTGTCCCCAATGCACAAAAAGTAAAGGTTAAAGGATTGGCTGAAGCAAACCTGTGGCGCATAGCGCCGAAGACTCATCAACAAGCGGGTGGGTCCGGTTTCCCAGAGCCCGCTGGAACAACACTTGGGTCACCTCAGTGGTGCCCACATTATCTATCACAACACCCTCAGTAGTGCTATCGATTACTTATACCACACCATCAGTGGTGCTCACAACATCTTGCACAGTGGCCTCAGTGGTGGGCCTAGAACTCGAGGCTCCAAGAGTACTCTCACGAACCCTCTGCTGGCACAATTCATCATCCACAATAGAGGCTCTCCTAGCCTGCTCATTCTGCTGGCGCTCCCGCTTGTTTGCTCGAGTATCCTCAGTAGTGTCAGAAATTTGACTAGAGCGGTTCCTCTTTGCACGAGCACGGGTGGGCACGGGCTGTGCTATGTCATCTCTGAATAAAGCATTAAGCACTGTATCATCAGCTAATGCAGTAGGTGCAGACTCTGGCTCATCTATAGATGGGGCAATGATGGCCTAAAGGTCGGCCCGGAGATTGTCTAACTTGGTCTGAAAAGAGGACAGATCTGTAGCAGGGCTGGTCGCTCGAGGACTCTCAACTCGAATGCAACCAAGCGCTTATGAACGGCCTAGACCTTCTGGTCCATCATGGTCTCCATCCTCCGCTCCATCCTAATCTCAGACTCTGCAATAGACCGATACATCCATAGCTTCACATGATAGAGTAGCGTCGCCATTTGAGCCTTTAATTTCTGAACTAGAGCTAAGGGGACAACAACAGCTTCCGAAGACGATGTGGTTCTAGATGAGCTAGGGGTCCGATTATCGGGTGTGGGCTGGAGGGGCAGGTTCCTCAACCTGCAACTACTCCACATCAACTACTAAATCTTCTCCTAATGGCGGCACTTCAATATGTGGACCACGTCGTAGGGCAGCTACATTGGCCTCATCCTGAATAAGGCCGATGTCAAGGGTTCTGATCGCCTGCACCAATTTGTCACAATGCCAGATAAGCACCCTAGCATCCCTGCACAACTGAAAGATCATACACGAGAAGGGTAAAGTAGTGGTAGACTTGAACGCCTTCTCATGGATCTCTGCCAATATCATGCGGGAAAAATTGATCTCGAACCCAACTACCAAATTCGTAACCATCACCGCTCTATCCCAAGTAAGCGCATTATCGACCTTAGTGGGCGAGACCCTGTTTCGAACCAAAAGCCAGAAGAACTTGGCTACCAATGTGAGAGTGGCCTTCTTGATGCTTAAACACAGGGTGGTGACCCACTCTGCTTTTCTCTTCTAGCCAATGCAATACAATCTCCCTTTTCTTTGCACTTCGCTGGAACTCCCCGCTCCGCACGATGTCCCTTTTATAGTCAAACTCGGTCGTATTGAGTACCCAAGTGCGGCTAGGGCTGTAGAGGAAATGGCGGATGGTCTTCTCAAATATATCCACAAAAAACCCACGCACTAGTGTTGCTATGAGTGGTGCCTGGGCTCTGGGCTTGGCATTCTTGTGAATAGAGCCTCGAAGGGTGGCTGCATAGGAATCATATAACTCCTTTAAAATCTCCTCGCTATAAGTCCCGGGGCACCGAGCCATCCACTCGCATTTGTGTTGCTGAAAGAGCCAGTGGATATCGAGTATGGTGTGAAGGCTCCCTATGAGAACTCTGCGCTCCTCTGTGATAAGCCGGGCCATCTTCTCGTTTTCATTTAACATCCTGGCATACCTGTAGATCTGCTATTGACCCTCAACGCACCATCTATTAGCCTCCTCAATAATCGGAGCAGGGTTTGTGTTTAGTGGCACTGGAACCTCCCCCTAACTAGTAGCCACATCAGACGAGGTGGCCCGCCCATGTGAACTTGAGCCTGTTGCGGAGCCAGAAGCAGACCCTGAAGCAGAGGTGGACTCAGAACCAGAAGCAGACCCAGCCGGTGATCAAATTAGTGTATCCTCCTCATCAGACTAGGAGGCAGTGACTACGTCGGAAACCATTTGCTTGGATTGATTCCGGGTAGTCTTGGGTGTTGTGGGGGATGTCCTTCCTGTGGAGAGACATATGCGGGGTCATTTACCGCATTCGTATCTTCGTTGATTAGCTGACGGGTTGGTGCCATTGATTTGGATATACCCTTGACCGCTAGAGCTTTCTTCGTGGCCAGGGTACCTGTGGAGGGAGAATTAGTACCTATATAAACTAAAAACACACTCGAATTTTTTTTAGAACAAAGAACGAACCAAACGAAAAACTAATTTTTTTTCTAGACAATGGCTTCAGTGGCCACCTACGGTGGGTACCTACGGTCTGTAGGTTGACCTACATTCCATGGATCCCCTTCGTAGGTTAGAAGTCCCAAAAATATTGGTCTCTGATGGGAACCATGGACATGCAAAACGGTCCGTAAATCGACCTACGAACCGTAGTCCACCTTCGTGGTTCCAAACTTAGTGGAATTGCTATATGCCACAAACTACAGACCTGATCTACGGTCCGTAGACTGACCTACTGCCCGTAGATGGGGTCAGGTGGATCAAGTCTGTGCCAGGTAGTTTGCATGCCTCATGTTTAAACCAAATTTTGACAATTTCAAACATACATCCTAAGTCTAATCATGCATTTCAACACAATTTATGATAGTTCATCATCCCTAGGGCTCCAATTACTCATTTTTCAACATGTATTGCATACAAAATTTAGGAACCGTTGGTCGAAACTTTAATCAAGAGCAAATTTTCACCAAATTTTTTAATTACTAAGACTACACAATCACTATCTATCGTCCCATGGGTGTTTCTAACATATAATTCATGTGGAACACATACAATATCACACGCAAGGTCAAGATCCACTTCCTGACTTTCATTAACAACAATGAACCATAATTCAAAGTGAAGGGGAAGTCGATTGCCTTACAAGCAAAGGAAGTGGGTGATGGTGTGATGAATTTAGAGTTCCAACAACTTCTTACTAGCCTTTTTGCAAAACCCGGACACCGAAACCTCTGGAAAATGGAGAATGAGGGAATTTGGGAGATAAGAGAGTGAATTGGGACAATGGGGAAATGGAAAGGGAGTGATTTAGGGGATATGGGAGTAATATGAAGGGATTTTAGGAGAGAAGAGATTTTAAAACGGTTGGGGGAGTTTTTGATAATGGGGGGATGTTTATAAAATGAGGGGTTTTATTAAGAAGGGTTCCGGGTCGGGTCAGGCAAAAACTAGGGTTTGGACCCACGAGACCCCATCTACAGTCTGTGGGTCGACCTACGGACCGTAGATGGGGTTCGTAGGTCACTTTCTTACTTAGAAAAATTAGATATCTTACCTGATGTCTACGGATACCATTCATGATCCGTGGTTTGACATGGACCGTCGATGGTCTCCGTAGACCTCTACACTAGACATTTTCTGCAGATTTTACTTTTCAACCCTGCACATGTAGCAACTGTTAGGCCTTTCTTTTTACATTTTCTAAATACACAGACCCTATGTTATATCTAGCTAACACTGAAACAAAAATAAAGCACCTATCTAAAGGAATACAGAAAAGCAAATAAATAAAGAAAACTACTAAACCGAAAAGAAAAACCTATAGTTGGCTAGATTGTATATCTTGGGTTGCCTCCCAAGCAGTGCTTGATTTAACGTCGCGAAACGATGCAGGCCTCTTGATTACTCAGACTTCATCAATATAGTAGGCCTTACCAACTTCTTGCACACTTTCCGCATTTCCCAAGTAGACCTTGATCCTTTGCCCGTTTACCTTGAACCTTGTTCCCTCATTGTTTTCAAGCTCGACTGCTACATGTGGGAGCACTCGCGTGACTAATAATGGCTCGATCCATTTGGACTTGAGCTTGCCCGGAAGCAAGGGCAACCTAGAGTTGAATAGAAGCACAAGATCACCCACAACAAATTCTTGATTTTCAATTACTTCTTCATCTTCTCCTTGTACAAGGCTGAACTTTCATAAGCTCTTAGGCAAAACTCATCAAGCACATTCAAGTTACTCATCCTCTGATTTGATGCGGCGCCCCAATCCAAATTTAGCTTCTTTAGTGCCTAGATAGCCTTATGCTCTAGTTCTTCCGGCAAATGGCAAGACTTCCCATATACAAGTTGGTAGGGGGACATACCTATGGGAGTCTTGAATATTGCAGTGCGATAGGCCCATAGAGCATGATCAAGCTTCCTTGACCAATCAATTCTATTAGCATTCACAGTCTTCGCCAAAATCTGTTTGATCTCTCTGTTGGATACTTCGACTTGCCCACTAGACTGTGGATGATAAGGAGTGGCTACATTGTAGCGGATGCCATATTTCTCAAGTAACGCCTTGAACAACTTATTACAAAAGTGGGAACCTCCATCGTTGATAATCGCCCTAGGTGTACCAAATTTGGGGAAAATGTTCTTTTTCAAGAATGCGGTGACACTTTTACCTTCATTGTTGGGAAGCGCAATTGCTTCCACCCACTTTGACACATAATCAACCGCAACAAGAATATACTTCATCCCATGTAAACTCACAAATGGACACATAAAATCAATGCCCATATATCAAACAACTGTATCACCAATATAGGATTCATATGAAACTCTTGCCTTTTTGAAATCCCTCCTTCTCTTTGGCAACGGTCACAAGACTTAGCGAAATCATGAGTATCTTGGTGAATGGTAGGCCAGTAATACCCACATTGCAAAATTTTATGCGCAGTCCGAATACCACTATGATGCCCACCAATAGGCGATGAATGGCACACCTCTAGTATACTCAACATATCGACCTCGAGCACACAACGACGAATAATCCCATCAACACAACTACGATACAAGTAAGGCTCATCCCAAAAGAATTTCTTCACATCATGCATAAACTTTTTCCTTTGGTGAAAAGACAAATTTGGTGGCACCAGATTACTTGCCAAGTAGTTAGCAAAGTCTGATAACCAATGAACCAGATCATGAGAAGCAGCCAATACATGTTCATCTAGAAAAACATCATTAATTTCAGCCCTATCACCAAACTTGAGCATAGCTTCTTCCTCCAATCTGGACAAGTGATCGGCAACCTGATTTTCTATCCCCTTTCTATCTGTCACCACAAAGTCGAACTCTTGTAGCAACAACACCCATCTAATAAACCTTGGTTTTGTATCCTTATTAGCCATCAAATACCTCACTGCAGAATGGTCAGTATGCACAATGACCTTAGTACCAAGCAAGTAAGATCGAAATTTCTCGAATGCGAAAACCACTGCAAGAAGTTCTTGTTCAGTCACAGTATAGTTCTTTTGAGCCACATTTAGAGCTTTGCTAGCATAGTAAATAGGATGAAGAATCTTCTTTCGCCTCTGTCCCAATACCACACCAAGCCCCACTCCACTCGCATTACACATCACTTCAAACGGTTACCCCCAATCCGGTGAAATAATAATAGGTGCAGTAACTAACTTCTCCTTCAACTCTCCAAATGCTCTCAGACAAGCATCATCAAAATCAAACGTATACTCCTTTTCGAGCAGTTTGCACAATGTATGTGCAATTTTGGAGAAATGCTTGAAGAACCTCCTATAGAAACCTGCATGCCCAAGAAAACTTCTAACACCCTTAACAGAGATAGGTGGTATATGATTTTCTATTACCTCAACTTTCGTTCTATCAACCTCAATACCCTTCTCAGAAATTTGAAGACCCAGAACTATCCCTTCTTTCACCATGAAGTGGCACTTCTCCCAATTGAGCACAAGATTACACTCTTCACACCTTATAAGCACCTCGGCCAAATGGTCCAGACAATGATCAAAGGAGTCACCTACCACAGAGAAATCATCCATAAATAGCTCAATAGTGTTCGCCATCATATAATAAAATATCGACATCATACAACGCTAGAAGGTCGCTGGGGCGTTACACAACCCAAATGGCATCCGTTTGAAGGCGAAAGCCCCATAAGGACAAGTGAAGATGGTCTTCTCTTGGTCTTCCGAAGCTATGAAAATCTGATTGTAGCCCGAATATCCATCAAGAAAGCAATACCAACCCTTAACAACAAGTTGATCTTGCATTTGATCCATGAATGGCATAGGGAAATGGTCATTTTCTGTCCAAGCATTTAATTTCCGGTAGTCCATGCAAACTCTCCATCCAATCACAGGCCGCATCAGAACAAGCTCGTTTCTCTCAGTAGGTACCACTGTAATCCCACCTTTCTTAGGCACACACTGAACATGACACACCTAACTACTATCTACAATTGGATTAATAACTCCAGCATCCAACCACTTGATGATTTCCTTCTTAACTACCTCTTTCATAGGCGGATTGAGTCTTCTCTGGTGCTCAATACTAGGCTTGTGATCCGGCATAAGTTGAATTTCATGAGAACAAATACCAAGAGGGATCCCAATAATGTTCGCGATAGTCCACCCAATAGCCCGCTTGAACCTCTTCAACATAGAAACCAATCCCTCAACTTGTGTCACATTCAAATCTGCCGCAATGATGACCAGTAAAGTACCATCTTTCCCCAAGAATACATACCTCAAATGTGATGGTAGAGCCTTAAGCTCTAATTTCAGAGCCTCCTCAACTGACAGTCTTGCAGGTGGAGAGTCGCGATTCTTCATGTCTAACTCCAATCTCTTTGGTTTTGAACATAATTCAAACCTATCAAGTGCGGCGACCAATTTATCATAGTCTTGAATAACATCACCCTCAAAATTCATCATTACCGCTGCTAGTGCATCAACACCCAACCTCTCTTTAATAGATACCTCAGAACCACTCTCTATAATATGATTTACCACTGATACCGATTTGAGCTCACTACTCTAATTCATGGATCTGCAAATGTTGAAAGTTACCTCTTCATTATTCAGTCGAAACATTATCTGCCCATTCTCCATATCAACCAAGGTGCGCCCAGTGGCAAGGAATGGTCTCCCAAGAACGATGGGAACCTCAAAATCAACCTCACAATCAAGTATCACAAAATCCTTCGAAAAGATAAAAGACTCCACTTTCACTAGTACATCATGGAGCACACCAATGGGCCTCTTCACAGTTCTATCGGCCATAAGCAATCGCATCGCAACTCGTTTTGGATCTCCTAAACCCAACTTCTTGTAAATAGACAATGACATCAGATTATTGCTAGCACCCAGATCACATAGCGCCTTAGCAAAATGCAACAACCCAATGGTACACAGAATAGTGAAAGCTCCAGGATCCTCCGTCTTCTGCACAAGGGACTTGTAGAAATAGCACTACAATGTTGCAACCTATCGTCATCTTCAAAACTCACAGCCCTTTTCTTTGTCACCTAATCTTTCATAAACTTCGCATACCCAGACATTTGCTCCAAAGCTTCTATCAACGGAACATTGATGGAAAGTGATGAGTCCACAAATTGGACTCATTTCGGGCTTTATTTAGATAGAAATAGTGTCCTCGAATGCTTATTTTATCTCAATATCTGACGAAAAATCTTAAGTTTCAGGTATTTGAAGTTTTAGTGGAAGCATGGACACTTAGGCTCAAAAAGGAACAAGAAGGCTGAAAAGAACGAAGAGGCTGAAGCCTGAGCATCGCCAAGCACACTTGACGATTGGCCAAAGGGATACACTCCGCCCTTTGTTCCAGTACGCGAAGCACTGAAGGAGAAGGATCAAAAAGCCGATGAAAGGAGCAGTCGGCGCTTCACCGAATAGTTCTGTGAAGCAGTACTATACCGCCCAATGGTCCAGAACGTGAAGATGCTGAAGGCAAGCACGAAACGGCGATGAAACAGAAGAAGCAGGAGTCGCCGAGTCATTCGGTGACATCGACTAACCTCGCCGAGTGATCCGCCAGCACTAGTTTCTGAATTCTATAAATACTAAACTCTTTATTAATTTTAGGAGAGTTGAAGTATTATTATAATTCCCAGAATAGAATAGTACTTTTTGGAATATTTTTCTCTCAAGTTTAGAGAGGGTTTTGTGGGAAACTTGAAGAAAGAAGGATTTCATCTTCCCAAGTTGGAAGTGGGTCTTCTCAATTATTCTTTCTTTGCTTAAATCAAGGTTTAATTTCTTATACCCATTTGATTTTAGTATCATTTTAGGTGTATTTTGTTATTTCTTGATGTGTGGCTAAAAACCCCCCATTCTTGGGGTGTGATTTAGCAAATATGTGTTGAAATTATTGTTGGGTCTTGCTTGCTGATAGGTTAGATGTATTTTAATGGTTATTTCACCTAGTGATTGTGGTTTAATTTAATGGGTTTGTAGTTGAAAATACAAAACCACCCATGTGTTTTTAGCTTGCCCGAGAGGGAGGTTGCGAAACCAAGACAACTAGACTGATGGCCTAAGGAGTGGGTCGACATGACGTTCAGCCTGAGAGAGTGAGCCCTAGTCTCATCTCCTAACACTCAGCTAGAGAAAGTGAGTGGGGTAAGGCGTAGGGTGGCCTTCATGCGATAAATGGGTGTCCAAGAGGAACGCATTTGAAACGGGGTAAGTTGCCCAAGAGGGAACTTATTTCAATCTAAAGCTTAGCCTAGTCACTATTATCTTGCGAAATTCCTGTCGAAAGAAGGTACCCAACGATTTATCTCAACTTGTGTTGCGGTCACACCCCAAGAACCTTTCCTCATACTTGAATTTCTTGTTATTTTTGTTGTTTTTACTAGTTCTGACAAAACTCCCATTTGATATTTGACACTTTTGTGTCACCCCCTTTAACTTATCATGGTTTTGTTCGTAAATCTCTTTAGCTACGACTAGTTAGAGCTAAATTTTATTTTTCTATCAATTCTAAAAACCACTCCCTTGTGACACGACCCCAACCTTTAGTTGGGTTACTATATTATCGACAATCATAGACACTCATACTGTAGGTTAATGTCGTTGGTCACGATAAGCCGGGGAGTGGTGTTGTTTGAGAATTTTTAGTTTAATAGAGTTTTTGTTCTTACTAGTGGTAGTTTACTAATTTAATTTTTAGTTTTGTTCTTTTGATTGTGTAAACATTTCAGAAAGCATGAGTGTTAACGGTAGTAACGGGAGCCAAGTGGGCCATCAGGACGACATTGGTAACCTCAACGATGTCCAAGAGCCCAACATCAATGATCTACATCTCATGGGAGGTGTCGGAGCCATCCGTCTACCTCCAGCAGAGGGAAATGCGGTGCTCCACATCACAAGCACCATGTTGCAACGTTTGCAACTAAAAGGACTTTTCAGTGAATTGGCTCATGAGGACCCATATGAGCATCTTCGAAACTTCGTAGTTGTGTGTGGGCCTTTCTCATTCAAGAACATCTCTCAAGAATCAGTTCAATTAAGACTATTCCCTTTCTCATTGATGGGGGAAGCGTGCAAGTGGCTAGCTGAGTTGCCATGTAACTCGATCACTTCGTGGGAGGAGTTGGTCACCGCATTTAATGTGCGATTTTTTCCTCCCTCGAAGATAATGACTATTCGGGATAACATCCAAAGCTTTAAGAGTCTGAATGGAGAACCTTTGCATGAAACTTGGCTCCGGTTTAAGAAATTGGTGTTACAATCCTAACCCATGGTCTACCTGATAATGTGCTCCTTCAATACTTTTATCGGAGTCTAGACTCGGTAAACAAAGTTGTAGCTGACCAACTCTCGCCCAGAGGATTAATGCAGCAACCATATGCAGTAGCAGCTCAGCTTCTCGATGGCATGACAACCAACAACAGGGCGTGGTACACCCGCGAAGACCATTTCTCACTGGTCACATTTCAGCTATCCAAGGAACAGGTTGAGAAAGATAATGAGAGAGACCAAAACATGGCCAAGATCATGATGCAGCTTGACATTTTATCCAGAAATATCATGGGGGCTGGTACCCATGGTGTCAATGCTGTGGGAGTCGGGGGTGCAAATCCTGAGGATATGAAGTTTGAAGCCATGTATGACGAGAAAGTAAATATTCTAGATAACCAAGGCGGAGGCTATCATTCAAACTACCCAAGGCAAGGTGGAAATCAAAGATGGGTTACAGATGATAGCTGGAAGGATCGAGATCATGAATGGAGGAACCGTAATCCAAATTGGAAGGATGGGGAGAAGGATAGATATGAGCCTCCCCACGAGCGTCAGAAGCCCAAGGATTCGGAAAGTGGTAGATTCGAGGTTATGCTCTCGCGTATCCAAAACAAAGTTGAAGGGTCAGACAAAATGCTAAAAGGCATGAAAAAAGACGTGTCTACCCTCAGCCAGACTGTCACCTCTCATTCAGTTTCGATCAAGCAGTTAGAAACCCAAATGGCTCATATCTCATCTCATCTCAATCCGAGACAACAAGGGGGTTTGCCTAGTGATACTATGGCTAACCCCAAGAGTTAGGTCTGAAGGTGTACTTGCGTCGTGCCACGACGTTAACTAAGGCACTATTTGGAAGGCAACCCAAAACCCTTTAAGTATTTCCTAAGTACTAGTAGAATAATAGTGTATTATTTGTACAGGTTAAAGTAAGAGAGGTGATTGAAATAGTATATGGAGGCAAGCAATATGTCCAGTTGGTGGATCGCCGACAATATCGACGAACTTGATTCTTTCTGCTGTCGGACTTAAGGCACTGTCAGCTTGGATCCTGTAAAACTTGGCGGTCTGAAGAAAATTAGTGGCGCATCGCCGACCATGTCGTAGATCTCGATGAAAATTATCGATTGGAATCCTCGCATGAGTTGTAGAGCCTGTTACAATTGGCGAAGAAACTAGACACTTGGCGCGTCGCTGAGTGAATGGGCGAACTTGAATAACATCGCCGAATGAGCAGGATCTGGACGGTTTTTGCAAGCCACATGTTTAAAAGTTCTATTTCATGCACTTTCTCTCCTTGCTTCGTCCTATCAAACTTACACCCGCACTCTAGCCTTTTATTTCATGCATTTTTAGAGTATTGTAAGTGTCGGATTGTGCTCAGATTTGGATTGCATTGCCGCCTAGCACGTCAGTACTATCTAAATCGGCACCAAAGGTTGGTAATCGAACCCCTCAGCCATTTTATCAAAACTTGTACCCATTTACATAATGATTGATAGTATAAAATCTCTGCCAAGTCTCTAAGTTACTGGGATTGCATATATTTTCAATTATGACTTGGTATTTTTTGCATGATTTGAGGGATTCCCACTTAGCTATGCTAAGAGTTGAATTGTTACGCGGTGGGAATGAAATTTCTATGGGTCTTTGTTGAAACTGAGTTATATAAGATTAAGTTACATTATTTGGGGTTACGGGGTGAAATTTGAAAGGCTGGGTTGAAAATAAACACGTTGAGCTGATCGGCTAGATGCACAAAATCTGCTGAGCTACTTGGCGGTTCGCCTAACGTCCCCATTTCACCTTTAACTGAATACTTTATGTATTGATTGATTTGTGACTTTTGGCGGTCAGTTTAATTCACAATATGCACTCGGTGACTCACCGAAAAATCCCTTAATTCACCCTTTGTCTGCCCTTGTACCAGTTGTACATCATTTTCAACGATTGGCGTAACATGATAATCACTTCGCCAACTAGCTTGGCTAAGTGATTCCACACCCAAAAACCCTTTTTTCTCCTGTTTGATTTTCTATCTAACTTATCCTTGAAGTTTTTGCAGAAATGGCTAGATCAAAAGTCGCAAGGAGGAATGATCCACCCCGGTACATAAGAGCTTGAGAGTTTAAAAAAGATGAAAAGAAAGTAGAGCTCGCCAGACAAAGGAAATATACCAAGGAAGCCAGGGCAAATAGACGAATTCCCATTGACCCTAATGTGCCTCCATGGGCTCGAAGTTTAGGTAATGCAATACAGGCCTTTGGAACAGCTCATGAGATAGACCGAATGATTGCAGCTAATCTTGCTGCAGAGGCCAAGGCAAAGGCAAACAATGAGAACCAAAACAACAATACTCCGAGGACCATTGTTTTACTTCAGGGAGATGCATCGGGCACTGATGCCCTGGCAGATAGAGAGATTGCATAGACAGGACCCTTCTTTACCCCTTTTTATGTCTTATCTTTTTTCAACTCTGGATACTGTCATTATTTGCATTTGAGGACAAACGCTCTTATTTGTAGTGGGGTGAGGCCCACCTTGTTTTGCTTGTTTCGGACACTTGTGGTTTGGTGTACATTTGGGTTATTTGTTTTTAATTGTGTTTTTAAAACTGCTTTGTGATTGTTTGAGCTTGTGGCTCTGCTTATTTTTAACTGCAAAATGATTTTGACCCTTCTGAATTTTTTTGATTTTTTCGCACATTTTTGCCACCCTTCACGAGTTGAATGTGGTTGTTCTTTTGCAAAAAATTGAGTCTCGGTTTTGATCAATACCGATGACCTGAATAGTGCTCTCAATTGAACGAACATGAATGTACAGCTACGATGAGTCTAAATGAAGTTGGATAAACAATATGTGAACTTTTTGCATCTCGTTGTGATTATCCATTTATCAAATTGATTCTCTTGTAATGACTGTTGCACACTAGCGAAAGTGTGTGGTCTTGTTTGACTTAAGTGTCGATGCCTTGTGTGATTAGTTTGCTTTGAACCATGCATGAATAAACCTAGAATTTTCCCTGTTAGTCTGATTGATTTAGAAAGGTGTCCTCTTGAAATGATCTTAGGCAACTTTAAAGAGTGTGAGCCAAATTTGACATATACCTCTTTTGTGGCCTACCCGTGAGCGTGTGAAACTCTTTTGAACACCCTTTGAGCCTTACCTTTCTTTGGAACAACATTGATGAACCCTAGACCTTACTTGACCCACTACCTATAATCCTCTTGATTTGTGGTTTAGCAAATAGCCAACTTAGGAATAGGAAAAGGAAAAGGAAAAAGAGAAGTCAAGAAAAGTCCCCCTTAACTCATGGTATTGCATAAAAATGGAACCCATTCAATTCAAAAAAAAATATGGAATAAAGTATGAAGGGAATCGGGTTTCAAGCAATCCATGTAGGTGAATAAAAAGGTGACTTAGAAGCTCTAGAAAAAGAATTGATAAAGGAAAAGAAGGGAATGCCTTGAGAATACCACAGCTCACGAGGAAAAGTCACTGAGCCTAAATGACCATACCTTTGCACTCATCCCCAGTACAAGCCATAGAAAGACCTTTTGATCTTGAGTAAGCCGAATTGAAAGTCAATTGAAAAATAAGGGCAAACCTATGGGTGAAAACATGCATTGTGTTCCTCTTTTTTGAGTGTGAGCATTGCATCAGATTCCGTATCTTAAATTGATTAACCTCTGTGTGTGGATATGGAATCATTCTTTATGTGAGGGAATTTAGATACTTTTTGTTGAGCTTGAACTTGCACAAATAGAAAGTATTGTGAGCATGAGAATCTTTGGTAATAGTGTGTCACAACTTGAATCTTTGAGTACAGAATTGATCTTTGCATAAGTAAATTGAGTCTTGTTGTGTGCATTCATGATTGAGTCTTGTGTATCACTGTTTGAGACACCCTTTTTGAATGGCTGAACTTAAGTTTGCTTGAGGACAAGCAAAATTTTAAGTTGGAGGTGTTGATGAGTACACAAATTGGACTCATTTCGGGATTTATTTTGATAGAAATAGTGTCCTCAAATGCTTATTTTATCTCAATATCTGACAAAAACTCTTAAGTTTCAGGTATTTGAAGTTTTAGTGGAAGCATGGACACTTAGGCGCAAAAAGGAACAAAAAGACTGAAAAGAATGAAGAAGTAGAAGCCTGAGCATCGCCAAGCACACTTGGTGATTCGTCGAAGGGATACACTCCGCCCTTTGTTCCAGTACGTGAAGCCATGAAGGGGAAGGATAAAAAAGGCGATGAAAGGAGCAGTCGGCGCTTCGCCGAATAGTTCCGCGAAGCAGTACTATACCGTCCAATGGTCCATAATGTGAAGATGCTGAAGGAAAGAACGAAACGGCGATAAAACAGAAGAAGGGCGAGTCGCCGAGTCATTCGGCGACATCGACTAACCTCGCCGAGTGATCTGCCAACACTAATTTCTGAATTCTATAAATACTAAACTCTTTATTAATTTTAGGAGAGTTGAATTATTATTATAATTTCCAGAATAGAATAGTACTTTTTGGGATATTTTTTTTCTCAAGTTTGAAGAGGGTTTTGTGGGAGACTTAAAGAAAGAATGATTTCATCTTCCCCAAGTTGAAAGTGGGTCTTCTCCATTCTTCTTACTTTGCTTAAATCAAGGTTTAATTTACTATACCTATTTTATTCTAGTATAATTTTAGGTGTATTTTGTTATTTCTTGATGTGTGGCTAAAACCCCCCATTCTTGGGGTGTGATTTAGCAAATATTTGTTGATATTGTTGTTGGGTCTTGCTTGCTGATAGGTTAGATGTATTTTAATGGTGATTTCACCTAGTGGTTGTGGTTTAATTTAATGGGTTTGTAGTTGCAAATACAAAACTACCCATGTGTTTTCGGCTTGCCCGAGAGGGAGGTCGCAAAACCAAGACCGCTAGACTGATGGCCTAAGGAGTGGGTCGACATGAAGTTCTGCCCGAGAGGGTGAGCCCTAGTCCCATATCCCAACACTCAGCTCGAGAGACTGAGTGGGGTAAGGCATAGGCTTGCCTTCATGCGGCAAATGGGTGTCTGAGAGGAACGCATTTGAAACGGGGTAAGTTACCCGAGATGGAACTTATTTCAATCTAAAGCTTAGCCTAGTCACTATTATCTTGCAAAATTCATGTCGAAAGAATGTACCCAACGATTTATCTCAACTTGTATTGCGGTCACACCCTAAAAACCTTTCCCCATACTTGATTTTCTTGTTATTTTTGCTGTTTTTACTACTTGTGACAAAACCCTCATTTGATATTTGACACTTTTGTGTCACCCTCTTTAATTTATCATGTTTTTGTTCATAAATCTCTTTAGATATGACTAGTTAGAGCTAAATTTCATTTTTCTATCAATTCTAAAAACCACTCCCTTGGGACACGACCCCAACCTTTAGTTGGGTTACTATATTATCGATGATCGTAGACACTCATACCGTAGGTTAGTGTCGTTGGTCCCGATAAGCATCAGAAAGCTTCTTCAACATACTAATAAATCTGTGGTATTTGCCTTCTTCAGTCTTCTTCACTAACCTTTATGGGAAGAGAGGTGGAGGTCTAGGCATAGGGACAACTTTTTTGGTTATCTCCACTTCCTTATCTGTCGCATTCTCGGACTCTCCAGTAATCTCAATCTCATCATCATCTTTAGTAACCTCAACTTCAACCTCAGATGGCATAGCTGGATCAATGGTTTGCTTACCCCCTCAAGTAATGACTGCCATACAATGCCCCTCATTCTTCAGATTTTGGATGGTGTTGCTAGGAAGTGTGTCGGGCTGTCTTGGATTGACTGTAGTGGACAAATGATTCATCTGCTTCTCAAGCTGCTTGATCGACACTGCATGGTCATCAACTTTTTGACCGATTCCAGACAAGTCGTTTTGAATCTCTTTCACATCATCATAAGTCAAGTCAAATCTCTTCATAATCTTCTGCATCATATCCTCAATATGTGACATACTACCCCCAGCTTTCCTATTACCAGATTCCTCATTTTGAGGAGGAACATAGGGCCCACCCCTATCATTTATGTTGTCATAGTTGTTTCGATTATAGTTGTTGTCGCGATTGTAGTTCCCATCCCAGAAATAATGACCCTCTCGGTTGTAGTTGGCATAGTTCCGACCTTGGTTTCCTTGACCTTGGCACCAATTATCCTAATTGGAACTTGGGCTTGGTCTCGAAAACCCCCCATCTGATAATTCACTGTATAAGTATCCTCTTCATAGTAGCACTCCTCAATCGGCGATAGATTTTTAGTCAAATAATTCACATCATTTATCTTTTCGGTACCTCCGCTCACATGCTTCAACACGAACCCAAGTTCTCTCCTCATCTGAGCCATCTCCTCATGAATGTCATCGGCAGATTGACTAGGTGTAGATTGAACTACAAAAGTGCTTCTTCCAATGTCTGACTTTCGAGTGCTCCATGCTTTATGTTCCAGGAAATCTTCTCCAGTTTCTCAGCGATATCCTCAAAAGTACACTTACCATATGATCCTCCTGCTATAGTATGAAGCACAACCTTACCATTGTCATCTTGGCCTTTGTACAAATACTCCTTCAGTGACTCATTATCAATACAGTGGTTTGGAACAATTCTTATTGAAGAAGTGAACCTGTCCCACGAACTACTCACAGACTCTCCAGGCAGTGCTACGAAGTTGTTAAGTTTATCTTTGTGGTTCAACTTCTTTGACACCGAGAAGTATTTTGCCATGAACACTGTATACAATTGATCCCATGTGTGAATTGAGTTATAAGAATGCTCAGTAAACCATATAGCAGCATCTCCGGTCAATGATAGAGGGAAGACTCTCAACCCAATGACATCCATGTCTAAATTCGGTCGACCCACGCAACTCTTGCAAACACTCCTCAACTTGGCCATGTGCCCATGTGGATTGCCCGATGCCATACCAGAGAACAAACCCCTCGATGTAAGCATCTGCATCAAACTGCTCATCAACAAGAATGTATGCCACACAGGTAGAAGAGGTAGAACAATAGGTCCTTTAGATTCAGTAGCATTGAAGTCGACCCTATAGTTATCACGCAGCCTCGGTTTTGGTGGATTATGTACCCTCAACGTATCTCCCAATAGATTTCCACCTTGATTTTCAGCATTCTCATTATTAACCCTAGGAGGCTGCAACTCAACTCCATCACCTATATTTCCTCCGATAGGATTGACTGGGACCCCTTGATTATTCATCCTTCGCAAAGTTCTGTTTAATTCTGGATCGTAAGGAGTCAACGGTTCACCTTGACTCTGTGTACTTGGCATACACTAGAGTAGGAAGCTGAGAGAAACAAAAACAAAAACAAAAATTAAAATTAGGAAATAATTGAATAAAGTTTAATAATGTAGTTAAACTTAATCTAAAAGCCTTATTCCCCGGCAACGGCGCCAAAAATTGATACGCTCAAATTACACCTCCCTAAAGAAGTATAACTGATCGTTATCAAGTAAAGAACCCAACTTGGAGGTTGGGGTCGATCCCACGAGGAATATGGTTTAGACTTAAACTCAACTTACAATTATATTCATTTAGCCAACGTATTTCCGAAACAAGTAAGTAAAGGGGGGGGGGG
>JAJOOF010020707.1:0-17000 GCA_029582545.1 Solanum lignicaule
TTACCCCCCCCCCCCCCCCCCCGCAATTTAAAAAGATATAACCTATCTAGATCACCATAATGTAGTCGACACTATTAATACAAAGTAGTTTACTACATGAAACAGTACCACTTTAAATTAAAAATATATTTGTCAAATAGACATCTCGTGTCTAAGATTTACGGATATACTGATTCAGATACATGTCCATTTCTCTAGAGATATCTAATATAAAAATATCCCCATAGTCATTATATGCAGTTACATATCATACCTCATCTTCTATCTAAGTTAAAGCACCGTCTTTCAAGAGGATAGGAAAATTTAGAACTGTTGTACTATCATTTTCACATTAAATGTTGGCACATCATTTGATGTTGTATTCTAGTAAGACATCCCTTCATATAAAATCCCCCACCAATAACAATTGTATATTCTAACTCAAGATAGTCTAAAGAAGACGACCTCCAAGAATTTGATTGAGATGAGTTTGTCTCAAAGAAGAAAATTGAATGACCAAGAGAAGAGACAGTAATGACAATGTGATAATATGGTTCAATAATACCTTAAGGATGAAATGAAAGAACACGAGTTGGATCAAATCTATGATAATATGAATGAGGAGGGATAAGTTTTCAGTATTCAATTGCAGAATTACAAATATAATAATTCTCCCAACCCTGACAAAGGAGTAACCTCTTGTTAAACTTAAAACATTGAAACTTTTAGACAAAAAACAAAGGGAAGCACTGGAAACTCCATTAGCAAAACAATCCAGAGATAAAAAAAAATTAGGATTAAATTGAAAATCCTCATCCGATGATTGAGAAAAGTGTTGTGAATGTTAATTGAATAAAGTACTTTTCCAGACTTATAATAATGGACTAATTACTATTTTCATTCTTTAGACACTACCTGAAACTTTATTTATGATATAAAAGGGAGGAAATGCACTACATGTTTCTTGGCCATGTCTTTGATCTTCATGTCCTCTCTTCTAATGTAGTATGCATCTAATTTAGGTAATTAAAACTCTCCATTCTACTCTTGCTGATAAGCAATAGTCTTAATTTCGTCCTCTAGAAACTTGTGAATCCCACTACCATGTTGTTTGGTCATGTTTTCACGTGATGAGTCCACAAATTAGACTCATTTAGGGCTATATTTTAATAGAAATTGTGTCCTCAAATGCTTATTTTATCTCAATACCTGATGAAAACCCTTAAGTTTCATGTATTTGAAGTTTGAAGGAAAGCATGTACACTACGTCGCAAAAAGGAATGAAAATGATGAAAAGAACGAAGAAATGAAGGCCTGAGGATTGCCGAGTCCACTTGGCGAGTTGCCGAAGGGTCTTACTTCGCCTTTTGTTCCAGTGTGCTGAACCCTAAAGGAAAGGATCAAGTCAGCGGAAAAAGGGAGCAGTCAGCGAATCACCGAGAAGTTCTGCGAAGCAGCACCATGTTGCCCAATGACCCAGAGTATGATGATGTTGAAGGTTGGTGCAAGACGGCGATGAACTACACTAAAGGGCGAATCGCCGAGTTGATCGGCAATTTCTTCTAACGACGCCGAATGATCCGTTGCAGCACAAATCTGTGAAAACTATAAATACTAGTTAGAGTTGTATTTTTAAGAGTCGAACATTATTATAATTTTCAGTCTAGAATATTAGCTTTTCATATTTTTACTCTAAGTTTGAAAGGGTTTTGAAGACTTGAAGAAGAAGAGGGTTTCAGCTCTTTCAATTTGGAAGTGGTTCTCTTGGATTCTTCACTCTTTGCCTAAATTGAGACTTAAATCTTCATACCCATTTGATTTCAACATCATTGAAGGTATAAATTTCTATTTCATTATGTGTGGCTAAAATCCCCATTCTTGGGGTGTGATTTAGCGAATATGGGTAAAGATTGTTGTTGGGTCTTACTTTCTGATAGATTGGATGTAGTTTAATGGTTATTTCGTCTAGTAGTTGTGGATGAATTTAAGAAATTTTTAGTTGCAAATACAAGTTTATTTATGTGTTTTCGGCTTGCTTGAGAGAGAAGTCGTGAAACCAAGACTACTAGATTGATGGCCTAAGGAGTGGGTCAACATGAGGTTCAACTCGAGAGAGTGAACCCTAGTCCCATATCCTAAAACTCAGCTCGAGAGAGTGAGTGTGGTAAGGCGTAGGCTGGTCCTCATGCGGCAAGTGGGTGTCTGAGAGGAACCCATTTTAAACGGGGTAAGTTGCGAGAGAGAGAACTTATTCCCACATAAAGCTTAGCCTAGTGACTATTACTCTATAAATTTTCTATCGAAAGAATGTACCCAATAATTTTGATTAACCCGTATTTCGGTCACATCCCAAGAATCCCCCTCTCATTGCTTAGATTTCCTTGTTGATTTCGCTAATTTTAGCTTATTTGTGACAAAACCCCCATTTGATATTTGATACTTTTGTGTCACCCCCTTAATTTACTATGTTTTTAATAGTTAACTTCTTTAGCTACGACTAATTAGAATGAAATTCTAATTTTCTATTAATTTTCACCACCGCTCCCTTGGGACACGACCCCAACCCTTGGTTGGGTTACTATACTATTGCACGATCGTAGATACCCGAACTGTAAGACGTGTCGTTGATTACGCAAACATCAAAATGGCACTGCTGCCGGGGAGTGGTGTTATTTGAGAATTCTTATATAAGTAGGATTTTTGTTCTTCTTAGTTGGAGTTTTACTTACTTAATATTTAGTTTTGTTTGGCTTGTTTGTGTATTGAAACAGGAAAGATGAGCATGAATGGTAACTATGGGTACCAAATGGACCAAGTGCTATCTTCTCTCTAACCAGAGCAAAAAGAGGGGTGGCCTCATGAATATGAGGCAAACCTCACTAATGGAACTTGAGTGAGGAGTTGCGTCGTGCCACGACGTTAAATAAGGCGCTTCTTGGGAGGCAACCCAAGGTTTTACCGCTTTATTTTTTCTTTAAGAAATAATGGTGTGTTGTTTATGTAGGTCGAAGTATGGAAGGTGAGTGAAAAGTGCAAATGGGGGAGCCAAAGGTCTAGTCGGCGCATCGCCAAAGAAGTCGGCGACCTCGACTTAGACCGCCATTGGACTAAAGACAACTTCAACGTGGAGTGTGTAAAACTCGGCCTGCCCAAGAAATTATTGCCGAATCACCGACCTGGTCGGCGATGGCGATCTAGTCCACCGTTTGGACCCCCAGTTTAACTGGAGGTCTAGTAAAACTCAGCAAGGTAAGTATCCCCTTGGTGAGTCGCCGAACCATGACTAATGTCGCCGAATGGGTGAGAACTGGACGGTTTCTTAACAGGCCAAAGGTTTAAACTTCCAACTCTTTCACTTTCCTTTGCTTTTAATCTTCCAAATCTCGCACCTAGTTAGTATTTTAATTATTTTTGCATTCCATAAGTATTTTGGTTGTTGATTTGTGCTCGGAGTTGGATTTCATTGCCGCTTAGCATTTCAAAGTCATTTAATCGGCATAAAGGTTGGTTTTCCGAACCCCGAGTTTACTTTTGAAAATTTGGTACTCATTTGCAATGATCATACCGTATTGTCGTGTGCTGGTCCTTCTGAGGTAACTCCGGGCACTGATGCCCACATCTCTAGCACTACACAGGGCACTGATCCCTAGAAAGATGGAGCGACTACTTAGACAGGATCCCCTCTTTACCTCCCTCACTGTCTTTCTTTATTTTACATTTCGGATTTTGTTTTAATTGCATTTGAGGAAAAATTTCTTTTATTTGTGGTGGGCTTACGCCCACCTTTGTGTGCTATTTGATGTTCGTATGTTGTGTATATTTGGGTTTTGTGCTTAAATTATGTTAAATACTGCTTCCTATGGATGTTTGAGCTTGAGGCTTCTTTTTGTATTTTAAATTGCAAAATGATTTTGACCCTTCCGAAAAATTTTGAATTTTTCGCACATTGTCACCACCCTTTATATGCTCGTGAATGTGGTTGTTCCTTGGCAAATTTGAGTCTCGGTTTCGATCAA
Organism: Solanum lignicaule; assembly: GCA_029582545.1. NCBI lineage: Eukaryota > Viridiplantae > Streptophyta > Magnoliopsida > Solanales > Solanaceae > Solanum > Solanum lignicaule. Next base: position 3,996 of record JAJOOF010020707.1, read on the forward strand.
TACCGATGACATGAATGTACGGCCACGATGAGGCCAAATAAAGTTGCATAGACAATATGTGAAATCTTTGCATCTCGTTGTGATTAGCCATTTATCAAATCGATTCTCTTGTGATGACCGTTGCACACTAGCAAAAGTATGGAGTCTTGTTTGACTTAAGTGTCGATGCCTTGTGTGATAAGCTTACCTAGAACCATGCATGACAACACCTACAATTTGCCCGGTTGGTCCGGTTGACTAAGTAAGACTTTTTCTTGATATGATCTTAGGCAACTTCAAAGAGTGTGAACCAATTTGACATATACCTCTTTTGTGACCCACCTTGTGAGCGTGTGATTCTCTCTTGAACACCCTTTGAGCCTTACCCTTCTTTGGAAGAAACTTGATGAAAACTAGACCTTTCTTAATCCATTGCCCATAATCCTCTTGAATTGTGGTTAGTTGAATAGCCAACTTAGGCCAAAGCCTAAGTTGGGGGTGTGGTGAAAAGATAAGGGCAAGTCAAGAATTACAAGGAAAGTCTCCTCTTACCCATGGTTTTAAGAAAAATGGAACCCCTCCATATATATATATATATATATATATATATATAAAAGGAGAGAAAAGAGAAAGAAAAAGAAAAAGAATGAAAAAGAAAGTTGTGGAATAAAGTACAAAAGAGATGGGGTTCCGAAACAATCCATGGAAAGTGAATAATAGGATGACTTATGAGCACTAAAGAGAATGATGAAGAAAAAGGAAAGGAAGTGTTGTGAGCACCACATTTCATGAGGATGAAAGTCATTGAGCCTAAATAACCATACCTTTACACCCAGCCCCGTTACAAGCCTTGTTAAGACCTTTGTGATCTTAAGAAAGTCGAAACAAATGTTGATTGGAAAATACGGGCAAACCTATGGGTGAAAGTATGCATTGTGTTCCTCTTTGTGAGTGTGAGCATTGTGTCTGATTCCTGAACTTTAAATTGATTATACCATTGCGTGTGAAAATGGAATCATCATTTGTGTGAGGGCATTCAAAAGCTTTTGTTGAGCTTGAACTTGCATTTGAAGCAAGTATTGTGAGCTTGAGAATCTTTGGTAATGGTGTGTCACAACTTGAATCTTTGAGTACCCAATTTATCCTTGCATAAGTAAATTGAGTCTTGTTGTGTGCATTCATGATTGTGTCTTGTGTAGCACTGTTTGAGACACCCTTATTGAACGGCTGGACTTGAGTTTTACTTGAGGACAAGCAAAAGTTTAAGTTGGGGGTGTTGATGAGTCCACAAATTGGACTCATTTAGGGCTATATTTTAATAGAAATTGTGTTCTTAAATGCTTATTTTATCTCAATACCTGATGAAAACCCTTAAGTTTCAGGTATTTGAAGTTTGAAGGAAAGCATGGACACTACGTCGCAAAAAGGAACGAAAAGGCTGAAAAGAACGAAGAAATGAAGGCTTGAGGATTGCCGAGTCCACTTGGCGAGTCGCCGAAGGGTCTTACTTTGAAAGACCAAATGGCATCAGTATGTTGAATGTACGAGCATGTAAGGGGTAAACTGAACATAATTTAAAATCTTGAACTTTGAAAGAAGGAAACATACTCACCTCAACTCTACTCAACTCAACCTCAACTCATGGGTACTCAACTCAATACAGTAGAAAAACAACAATAAATATGTAGTTTATATAAAGCATTTAAAACAGTTGATAACAGCTCAATGTATTTAAAAATACAATAATAACTCTTATTTGGGAGATTCTCTAATCGAAATCAATCGCTATGCGCTATGTGATGATACAACGTCTCTCCCACGTTGCTAGAACTTTCCTATACCTTGCTGGAGTATAAGACATCCTCAACTAAGTAGATCCACTAAGTTATGCTTAAAAAGCAATAAGAAATCATCTAAAAAGTATGGCCCTTTCTACCCACGTTGGCGACATGGTTTATGAGGACTTTGAGTTATTTGAACTCATTTCAACATCGGTGCTCAATACTACTCCCTATTATATAACTCAGCTCATATGTTTAAAAAACATTTCCTCATCCTCAAACTTTGAGATTATTACTCAAAAGGTTTCTCTTAAAAGAGATAGTACTCAAATCTCGTCACTAACTCATTTGGAAATCGATGTTTCCCCTCATTTTAATTGTAAAAGAATTTACATTTGGAAATACTTAGTCCCTATATATTGATTTTGAAAAATGAAACTCAACTCTCCCCATCCGCATACTTAAGTACTCGAGTCTTAAAACAAGTTTTAAAAGTATATAAAAGACTTCTCAAAAGACTCTCTTAAACTCGAATCTTTTCTTGAATTTTAATTATGAATTCAACAGTTACGATTCATGATATGAAGGATTTTTTATGGTTAAATGTAGTTTATATCGCTTGGATTAAGAAAGGAATGAATATTCGACTCAAAGGAACAAGTATTGATCGAAGGACGGAATGAAAAGTTGGTTGACTGTCACGACCCAAAAAGGGATGTGATGGCACTCGTCTTCTCTCACCAAGACAAGTTAGCCTAAAACCCAACCATTACGATAAATGTGGATGTAAAGCGAGAATAAAAGTATAATACTTTAATATAATGCGGAAATTCATAATCGACTTAAATATGCCCCTAAAATCTGGTTGTCACGTGAACAAGCCTCTAATGTGTTATAACAAAATTGAAAGAAAATATCAGTCTTAAATGACATTGTTTCTAGAATAGCACAAGATCATAAATAAGGAGAAAGGAAGTCAACTGCACACGCAGCTACCTCACAAACCTCCACAAGAAGCCTTAGACAAGAAGAGAAGAGAAAGTATCATGAAAGTCTAGGTTAGTAACCTACAAAAATGTGGAAGCAAGGGCTGAGTACCAAATCACACGGTACTCAATAAGTACAGTTTTAAACACAAGCTAAGGGAATAGAATACGGGTACTCCTTACACCCCAACAGAACCTCCACAACTACAACCTGCATAAAATAAGCCCAACCTAACAGTCCACAATTTACATAGCACACAGCTCAACAACAACCCTCTAAAAATTTCATATCCTCAACAACAAGCTCAATATTCATCAATCACAAGTTCAATCGAAAGGCACTCACAATATCAGAAACACACAACATCAAGTTCACCAATGATAAAGATATGCGATGCAATGAAATGCAATTTCAGGTATAGTGATGCATGTCTGACCTAATGATACACACCAGCTGTGTCTTAGTCCCGGATCAATGGGGGACATATTTGTCCATGCATCCGTCGCGGCGTGCGATACGATCCTCGATAATAAAATCCGTCGTGGCATGCAACACATCCCTCGATAATAGAATTCGTCGCGATGTGCTACACGACCCTCAATAATAGTATCTATCGTGGCACGCAACACGTCCCTCGAAATGAGACATCCTCTTTAATTTCTTATTCTTCCTCAATTCATATAACATTTATCACAACCATGTCTCAGAACCAATGCAAATGACATGTTCACATAAATAATTAGGATATTACCATTTTCATAATAATACAATCGTGATACAATATCAACAATGAGTCAATAAGCCTTTCAAACCAATCTCAACACATAACACACCAACAATTAATCACATTACCTTTTGTTACCCCATTTTCATCATTAGAATTATTCAATATGGACAAGTTAACCCATCACCACGTCTCATAACTCCCCAACACATACCACAAGGAAATACACGATTCTATACACTTAACAAGAGTTTAGAAATCCACTTGCCTCAAATAGTCGAACAATCACTCCGGGACTTGAGCCTTCCCCTTTCGTTAGACTTCTAAATCAATTCAATCTATTCAATAAATAATCACAATAAGATTTTGAAACTAATGACACCCATATTGCTATATGTCTAGCTTAGACCAAAAACTCACCCGAATTTATAAGAAAGTTTCTAAATCTTGATTCCAACCAATAGGTCAAATCTCATATTTTCTGAATTTTTAGTGTAGGGTTAAGTCATAATTTCTCCAAACACTACAACCCTAATAATTTTCATATAATATAATACAACCAATATTTAATTACCTATCTTAATATACCAAAATTTAATTTGTAATTACTGTGAGACAATGCATGTCAAAAATTACAACTTCGAATAGTCAAACTTAATGACTTAACCATAAAATCTCAACTAATTTAATAATTTAATATTATAACTTTAATATGTTAATCCCAAGAATATTGCCACAGCTTGATTGCTTACCAATCGCTGCCACATATTTGCGAACCTTCTCGGCATATGTGTATATGGATGGCATAATGCATATTCAATCAGTACTAAATAACCACAACAATAAATAATTGGAACGATAAAGTTTAACAATTAGCTAAACGTGAATCTGTTGATTTCACGTCGGCCGCCTCTTAGCACTGATAAATTTGTATTCCCTTCTTTTATCTTCTTTTCTAAATTAAATAAATATTAAAAGTGACAAATCCTATTAACTTATTTTAATATATATGGCCAAATAATAGAGGGTCTTAAATAAATTATGGACTAGGCCCATTAATAATCTATTAAAAGTAGTTATTTAAAATGTACTCACTAATTAATTAACTATAGCTAAATGAATAGTTCAAAATTCTCAATCCAACTTCATCGACTAATTAGCAATGGCTCGGGACAACTATCGGGAGAGGAAAAATGATAGTTTATTGAAAATTTCCAAAAATGACCTTCCGGGTTATTACATTATCCACCACTAAAAATCATGTTCGAGGTCGAACATAAAGAAGAAGAATGAAGAATAACCAACATTACCAAAAGTCTAAGTTATGACCTACCAGTCAGTGTTTATCTCTCTAAGTGAGCTCCTCCTTCAGACCATTCCTTCAAGATCAACTACTAAGAACTGAACTTTCAAATCAAACTTTGGAAAATCTACAATTCACGAGTGATTATCAAGCCATAGACTAACCCATGCCCAATCTAAACTGAAATCCAATGGACCATAACACAACCATCATGACGAATCTCTTCACACATAACCAAGATAACATTCTAAATCGCTACAACCATAAGTGAACTTTTACCAACCACCACACACTCATAATGCACAAACCATCACATATCTTATCAAGATTTTCTTTTTTATGACACAAGATTTTCACGTGCTTAAGTTATAAAAATCTGATCTTTAGACATTAGGTACTCATCAAAGGAGAATCAAACTTATCTAACCCAAAGAAGAAAATTATCGAGTAAACACCTAGTGAATGATACCCCGAAGCATAGAGAACCTCTAACAATAGTGCCAGAAAGCTAGATCCATAACTATAATTGTAGACAACTCTTCAGAATGACATAATTAAACCAAATCCCCCCCCCCCCCCACATTCAATCACACATAGCAAAGACGTGACCTCGAGAACTAGATAAATATTAAGAGTGCCAGACAACTTTAAGTATCTATTGTAGCTCTTCTATAAATTTTCATAAGCAAGGTTCTGCATGTAGAACCATTGATATAATTCAATTTCTCCAAAAACAACACCAAATATGTCAAATATGAAATGACCAAGTCTACCTAAGCATCCTACCCCTACTAAGAGGACATCATATGATTGGTACACCTGATCCACCACTAGAAATACACATATAGATGTGGAAACACGTGTGAGCATAGTCAATGAATCATACTCTTTTCATGTCCATAATGAGATAGGTGGTCAGATAAGAATGTACAAACCCAAGGTTGAATAACACAAGATACTCCCTCCATAGCACTCATATCAAACATTTACATTCCTCTAACTCAATCTCTTAATTTTTAGCCATCCATAATCAACCAATTTGATCCTCATTTATGATACACATACTCAATTTATTAGACCCTACATACTTTTCACTTCATTCCACTAAAGTCCACACTCTTAATACTAACAACATATTATAACCACTTCGTCCATTTACCTTATTCTCAAATTATCACTAGTATCAAAGTCTTCTTAGCAAAAACATTGTTGCCAATAAAAATTCTGAACTGAGGCTCCTTCTCTTTCCATTTAAACATTCCATGATAGACATAGGTGTCACAAAAGGCTGATAGCACTAATTCCAAATCTGATAATACCTTCCTATTGAGACATAGACTCCACATAATCATTCACATACCAACTTTCAACTACCATTCACACCCTTATACATATCATGCCAAAACTTAGAGAAATTCTTGGCTACCTCAATAAGTCTATATACTATGAGCACATAACCTCTATTTACTATCAAGTGTCTATGTGATGCATCATATCAGTATGTATTGTCCCATCAACAAAGTAGTTTCAATCCCCTCAAAATCCTCATTAACCATTTAAAATTGTAGGTTCATACCGTTGAACATCCATAAGTAACCTATCATCATTTAAACAATCTAGCTCGACATAACAACACATAATCTCACACACATCACTACTTTCACCCAAATCAAAAACCAATCTTCATAAAAGTTGTTGATAAATCCCTAGTAAGTGTATGCCAAACCATTTCACATCTCATAGTCATATCTGAACTCAAAGGCAAAAATCTATACAACCTTCAACTTCGAACCAAGGATCTTTACAAGAAGTCTTATTCTTTCACCTCTCTTGAATTTTTTCATGACGCAAATTTTGAATATCTTAAACTTTTCAATATACCAATTTCTTGTTCCCTTCGCTAACTTGCTTGCCAATCTTATCCTTTTGACCAACAACCCATGATATTTCTCTTTATACTCTAAACAAAAACTTTTAAGTGAAACTCTTCCTTGAGTCCTTTAATAACTAAATATAACAAGCTTTATGACTCAAACCATGCACAAGTCCTTCAAAATGCTCAATACCCGATCCGATCGATCATTCCTTACCTTAACAATCCATAACTTGACAAAACACACTACCACAAACGTAGACATACAATGGAAGACTTAAATTCACATTCCAAATGTACAAATTACCAAACTCGAAACCACAAAAGAGCTTATCACAACACTCGAGCTAAATGTATGTATATTTCTTCCTCAAATCTTATCCAACAATTTTTAACTCATATGAACGAAGCGTAACACTATCAAAATAACCATAGTAAAACAGATGGAACCACGTCTCTTTTAACACAATTCTTAACTCCTTGCAGTCAGAGTAAATATATTTGCTCCCGTTTCCTCCCAAAAGCTAAACTACATCTCACTGATTCTTTCCACTTATGACTTTTGCTCTTTTCCATTCTATTCGAGCGACATCCTAACTCCTCATAAAACTTTACATACAACCACATTTCTCACAAACTAATATCAAACCATAACCTTAGATACTCGTAAGACGTCATTACAATACAAAAATTTGTTTATTCTATAATCCTTATCATATAGTTGCATCTCAATCACAATCTATCACAAACTCTTATTACCATTATGCTTGGTTAGCCATTGCCATCACCACGAAGACAACCTTGCCATCGACATGACATCTCAAACTCAGCTATACCAATAAAATTCAAAGGACTAACTTAATTTTATACGCACTTTCTTACAAAAATTATCAATTGCCTTCACACAAGTATACTCTTTGGGACTTCCTTTACCCATAAGCTTGTCATTCCAATATTGATCCACTTTCTTGGACCTTACGATGAAATCACCAGTCCTCATTTAAAACCATTGGGATACACTTCACAACCTAAATGCATTAATATTGTACCAATGATCCACCACTAAAACCTTTCTTATAAACAACGCTTAACCCACGTGTCCAGTAACAAACTAGTTGGTTTCTCAAATATAAATGCAACACCGAATATCATTATTCGAGCATTTGATAACCCTGATAACTATCTAAGTAGTTAGTATTCACACTAGAAAATCGACGTATCCATTTTCATAGACCACTGGTACCACACTGTGAAAGCCTATTAGATCCTCCACTAGAACACATCATACATATCGAGAAGATCGTACCCAAATAGTTCACACATTTCTACCCATCGAATGACTATAAAATATTACCAAATATGTTATGTATCTAGCCTAAGCTAAATGCGTTCTTTCGTAGATCAAGTCAATAGGTGCAAAAGTAACACACTCTATAACTCTAACCAAGTAAGCATCGATACTATTGTAGTAGTCATATCATGACCCTCTTTGACGTACACACAATTTATAAAATCATAGTCAGATTCTGACCTCAATTGACGCGACATCATTCTTATCATTCGCTAAGCAATCCATGATATGAAAACTTTACTAATTGTGTTTTCTAAATTTACCGTGTTCATTATCTAGCCATCCTTTTAATTAACCATTCCACTTCCAACTGTCGAATCACTCAAGATATTGCATATACCACACAAGTAGTATTCTCTCTACCAGGGTAACTAACCTAAAAAAGATAACACGTTAATGAAATCCCTAAAATCATTATTCAACCTCATAATTCAAATATCCTCAAAATGCATTATCGAGCTATCACCTAACTCAACCCTTTCGAGTCCTTGAACATTCTAAATTTGAACACACATCCTTTCCATAAGTCTGTCAGTTCAAAACCAAATCTAACCTCCAAGTCATACACAACAATAACTACACACATGAAGAACCATACATGAGTCGTCACTATAAGGGGGAGAGTGGAATGAAAAGATAGGAAATCAGATCGGACCAAGGACACATGATAGAGATTCAAGAAGTGAAAGTTTTTCTTAAAAGTCACTATTGCCTCTCGAAGATAAGTACATACGTCTCCGTACCGATCATCGAGACTCTACTAAGACTCAGCTTGTATACACATGAGACTTATGAACCTGGGGATCTGATACAATTTTGTCACGACCCAAAAAAGGATGTGATGGTACTCGTCTTTTATCACCAAGACAAGTCAGCCTAAAACCCAACCATTACGATAAATGTTGAAGTAAAGCGAGAATAAAAGTCTAATACTTTAATACAATGCAGAAATTCATAATCAACTTAAATATGCCCTCAAAATCTAGTTGTCACGTCTACATGCCTCAAATGTGTCATAACAAAATTGAAAGAAAATATAGTCTCAAATGACATTGTTTCTAGAATAAAACAAGATCATAATTAAGGAGAAAGGAGGTCCATTGATATGACAAGCAGCTATCTCATAAACCTCCACAAGAAGCCTCAGACAAGAAGAGAAGAAAAAGTATCATGAAGGTCTGGGCTAGTAACCTACAAAAATATAGAAGCAAGGGGTGAGTACCAAACCACACGGTACTCAACAAGTAAACTTCTAAACACAAGCTAAGAGAATAAAATACGGGTACTCCTTACACCCCAACCGAACCTCCACAACTACAACCTGCATAAAATCAGCACAACCTAATAGTTCACAATTCACATAGCACACAACTCAACAACAATCCTCTAACAATTTCATATCCTCAACAACAAGCTCAATATTCATCAATCACAAGTTCCACAAAAAGGCACTCACAAGATCGACAACACACAACATCAAGTTCACCAATGATAAAGATATGCAATGCAATGAAATGCAATATCAAGTATAGTGATGCATGTCTGACCTAATAAAACACACCAGCTATCTCTTAGTCCTGGACCCATGGGGGATACATCTGTCCATGCATTCATCGCGGCAATCCGTCGCAGCGTGCGACATGTCCCTTTATAATAGAATCCATCATGGCGTGCGACACGTCCTCGATAATTGTATTCGTCGCGGCGTGCGACACATCCCTCAAAATGGTACATCCTCTTTAATTTCTTATTCTTCCTCAATTCTCATAACATTTATCACAACCATGTCTCAGAACCAATGAAAATGACATGTTCACATAAATAATGAGGAGATGATCATTTTCATAATAATGTAAAATTCATAACAACACAATCGTGATACAACATCAACAATGAGTCAATAAGCCTTTCAAACCATTCTCAATACATCACACACCAACAATAAATCACATTGCCTTTATTACCCCTTTTTCATCATTAGAATTATTCAATATAGAAAAGTCAACCCGTCACCAAGTCCCATTACCCCCCAAGACATACCACAAGGAAATACACGATTCTATAGACTTAACAAGAGTTTAGAAATTCACTTGCCTCAAATAGTCGAACAATCACTCTGGGATTTGAGCCTTCCCCTTTTGTTGGACTTCTAAATCAATTCAAATAAATAATCACAATAAGATTTTGAAACTGAGGACACCCATATTGCTATATGTCTAGCTTAGACCAAAAACTCAGTCGAATTTATAATATAGTTTCTCAATCTTGATTCCAACCAATAGGTCAAATCTCATATTTAATGAATTTAAAGTCTAGGGTTAAGTCATATTTTCTTAAAACACTACAACTAGGGGTGTGCAAAAACCGATTTAACCAATAAACCGAACCGGAAAAAAACACTACTGGTTTATTGATATTGGGTTATTGGGCTAATGGTTTTTAAATGGTTTCGCAAATTTTTTTATTGGATTATTGGTTCCGATTCCGGTTTTATGATTTTGTTAATGGATAAACCGATAACCCAATAAGAGTATACTAAATTTACTATTTTATCCCTAGACCAGTAAACCCTAATTATATAATATTTTACAAACCCTATTAATTTAATCCCAGTATTACTTAAAACCCTAATTATTGTTTCATTCTGTAATTTCAAGCACACTTCTAACTTGAATGTGCCAATTGCCTAGACTTTCTGAAAAACGATTGTTACTTTCACACTTTTTCTTTTGAATGTGCCTAGTGTCTAAACTTGCAAGAAAAATGATTGTTACTTTTATGATTATTACCTTCATGTCAAATTCTGGAAAACTCATATGGTTTATATGAAAACTTTCTTATCGTGTATATTAATATATATGAGTATTTTTTTATTGGTTAAATCGAAAATCGAACCGTTAAGTATCATAAACCGATTAACCAAAAGCCGATAAGAAATATGTTATTGGTTTGGTTATCGGTTTGACGTATGTACAAACCGAAAACCGATAAATCGAACCAATAACACATAAAACCGAACCGAACCGACCGATGCGCACCCCTAACTACAACCCTAATCATTTTCATATCATATAATACAACCAATATTTAATTACCTATCTTAATATACCAAATTTAATTCATAATTACTGTGAGACAATACATGTCAAACATTACAACTTCGAATAGTCAAACTTAATGACTTAACCCTAAAATCTCAACTAATTTAATAATTTAATATTATAACTTTAATATGTTAATCCCAAGAATATTGCCACAGATTGATTGCTTAACACTCACTGCCACATAATGGCGAACCTTCTTGGCATATATGTATATGGCATAATGCATATTCAATCATTACTAATTAACCACAACAATAAATAAATAAATGGAACAATAAAGTTTAACAATTACCTGAACGTGAATCTTTTGATTTCGCGTCGGCCGCCTCTTAGCACTGATAAATTTTTGTTCCCTTAAAATCTTCTTTTCGAAATTAAATATACATATTCAAAGTGACAAATCCTACTAACTTATTTTAATATATATGGGCCAAATAATAGAGGGTCTTAAATAAATGAGCAACTTTCACATATAGCAAACACAAAATTCATATTTGTATGTTATAGCAAAATTTGCATAATTGCGCTCTATAGCAAACATAAATATGTATATTTTGCTATACATATACAAAAGAAAGCAGTTGTATAATCTGCTTTGGTATACATATACAAAAAGATCAATTGTATAAAGTGAGAGAGGCGAGTGAGCGAGCGAGATCTGGGAGAGTGGCGAGCGAGATCTGGGAGAGGGGAGAGAGGGGAAAGAAAATATATGTATATATACAATTTTTTCTCGCTTTATACAAACACAAACGCACTTTATACACTTGCATTTGTATAAAAAACGAGAGAGGCGAGGGGGAGAACGAGAGGTGGCGAGTGAGATTCACCAGGAGAGGTGAAATAGCAATAGTTTGCTATGAGGTACAATTAAATCAAACTATATTTATAGCATTTAATTTGAATTACTAGTTTGCTATTATATACAATTTTCTCTCAATAAATTATGGACTAGGCCCATTAACAATTTATTAAAAGTAGTTATTTAAAATGTACCCACTAATTAATTAAGTATAGCTAAATGAATAGTTCAAAATTCCCAATACAACTTCACCGACTAAATAGCAATGGCTCGGGACAACTATCGGGAGAGGTAAAATGGTAGTTTAATGAAAATTTCCAAAAATGACCTTCCGGGTTATTACATTGACGCTCCTGGCGCATCCCTGGCGCGTCGCGCCAGCCCTCTACTGATTCGGGCTGGTTTGTGGCACACTGAAGGTGTGCCGCCCCTACCCTCTTAGCGCATCTGGGGCGCGCCTCCCCAGCCCTTCCTCAGAATGTTGCGAAAAAATTTTCTTCCAGATTTTTGGCCCTAATTTGCCTAGAATTGAATGATTTCTTCCAAACTCATTTAGATTCGAATACCCAACATAAGTACACGAAAATCTAATAAAAAAAAACCCTCAAAATAATAACATTTATCTCAAGAACTCATCAAATTCATCGTAAATGATTTAAGAATGAAACTTAAAGAAAACTCATCAAGAACTCAAATCATTCAGCCTCAAGACCGAAATTACGGATAAAATCACATGATTGACGTGTGGGTGAACACTACTAAAAAAACAATGAATACCGACCTACAAATACCGACCTCCGAAGGTCGGTATTCCTTGAAATATCGACCTAAAACCGACATCCCAACTTAGGTTGGAAAAAGCTTGGTCGCTATTCAATACTGACCTCTGGCGGTTGGTATTTACTGACCTCTCGAGGTCAGTTTTTATTTTATGTAGGAAAATTCATATATTATTATTTCCGACTTCCTGAGGTCAGAATTGGAATACCGACATCCGGAGGTCGGTATTTTTATTTTTGTAATGTTGAAATTTTGACCTCCGGAGGTCGGTATTTTATTTCTGTATTTTTAAAATTCCGACCTCCGGAGGTCGGTATTTTT